>CANUEY010504977.1:0-16524 GCA_948099555.1 Croton setiger | reverse complement strand
AAAGTTATCTTATTCCCGGGATCAGGGCATCAACTGCTTCATTTAGAAGTTCATACCCGTTAGCAGTAGCAAAGGTCGGAATAAATAGGAGCCGCTCTTGTGAAAAGATTCCCTGCGGTTGCTGTTGAAGGAAGAAAAGGACGGTAAAGGCATCAGTGGACTTTCCAATTCAAGAGTGAGCCGGCTCAAAGCGTAGAGCGATTTAGGATCTGATCTGTACTGGGTTAGGCTCTTTAGAACCATTGGTCTAAATATACCGAATCAGTCTTCCCCTGTTAGGTTTCTGCGGTACCATGATCTTTTTGCCTTTTGGAATAAGATGAATGCTTGTGATTAGATTAGCACTAAAATGATAAAAGCCGACTGCTTTCACTAAGATAACCAGGGGCGTAGCGGTTTATGGAGTTTAGTTAAGCGAGGCCATTAGCTGTGCACGAGCTTCGAAAGAAAGAAAGAGAGATCGAGTCACTAAGAACCTTAGCGTGGTTCGGTAGCTGCTGTAGGTATTGGAAACGTATTCAAAGGCAATGCAACTTAGCCTTTATTCGGCTGGGATAAAATAGCTAGCCCTGCCACTGATAGGTGGCAGCAGAGTTTATAAACAAATACAATATGAGTTTATCTTGTTCCAGAGGTCAATCTTGAAGCTTCCAAACCGGAGTTTGGTAATCCACCCACAACGAATGAGTTCGTCTCGCTTTTGGGGTACTTACGTCCAAAATTGGACTAGCTTGTGAAAGAAAGGACCCTTTCTCTACTCTATTTCAATAGTCATCGTCCTATACTATAAGTATAGTTGAAATCAATCATTCGCACGGCAATGATGAGTAGCAATCGAGTGAGAAATCAATCAGTAAAAGGATGCTCTAACCACGATAGCTGGATTTTAACCTTACCACTAAAGCAGGGCAGACAGATCCTTAGAAGCTCGAAAGCAACAAAAATGAAAAGAGAAGCGGGACAGCACTAACTAAAGGATAGCCATGGCCGGCTAGCGAGCCATTAAGGAATTGGTTCTGCCTGGGAAAGGTCTACCAAAAAGTGTGTTTCTTCATTATCATTAGGAAGGGAAGGTCAAAGGTTCTCCTCCAATCCGGGGAGAATCGAGAGGGCAAATAGTGTTGTAACCGAAGTATAGACTACCGAACGGGTGTGGGGCGCCAAAGGTTCAATTTCTGATTCCTCTCCAACAGGTTCCATTCCTCCGCCAAGAGATTGGGGTATTCCTCTCTATCAATGACAGAAGAAAGAGGGCTATAACTTCCTTATGTAAAAGGGAGGTTTCTTTCACGGAATCAACTATTTGAATACGTTACCACCAGTTGCCACATTTACTGATTCAACAGCTGCTTTCAAAGAGGCTATATCAAAGGTCTGGTGACGGTGAGGTATTGTAAAGCTCCCACACTCAAGTCCTATAGAGGGTAACCCCACCTAGGGTATGTCAAATACATATTACCGGATTACCTTAATAGTTTCATAGCAGAGACGAACATATATATAGGCAGGTGGCTAGCGCTCGTCCTGACGAACCAGCCATTCATCTCCTTATTGGTCTCGTACCTTCGTTCCGTCTACTAGGTATCGTGTTCGTTCTAGTGGTTAACTGCTTGTTCGACTTAAGCCTTTGTCACTCTCCCCAATAGTTTCGCTATAGCGACTACGTACCTCATTTTGAATGCTTGACTGCTTCTTGCTTAGTTGACAGAGAGGAGAGGCGGTTCCTACACCAGCTCGAGTGTCAGCACCTACACCCGCTCCTCTTGCTTGATTGCTTGGTCCGATTTTACTTGCTGGCTTTCCTTTCTTTATGTTGTAAATAGCTTAGAGGGCTTGCCCTTGTTCTGGTTCTAAAAGAAGAGAAGAGTTCGGAGAAGAGTCAACCTAGAATAGAAGAGGAGGCAACGTACTTTTCTTTCCTTACTTATTGACTGGACCTTGAGGGCCTTTCCTCGAGGGATGTAGTCACAGAAGTACAGCCGGGAAGCCAGAAACTATTGAATTGACAGGACATAAGGTAATTCTTCTTTAGAAGACTTATCGAATAAGTACTAGGTACCCCTAAGAAACCATTAGTAAGAGTTAGAGTGTAAGGTGAGAGATTTTATCTTCTTACCCGCTTTCCGGCCTTTTCCCTTTCTAAAAGTAAAGATCAGGGATAATTGTAACAGCCTACGGGCTAGTCAGACTAGAATAATAGTCAGCGTGTATGGCCTTTACTGTAACTGTCTTTTTATATCTTTTATATAAAGAGTCAGCTTCAATAGATAGCGTAGGGTAGATGCTTTCGGGTTCGAAGTGCGTAGAGAAGTTCTACGAACCTTCTTTCATGATGTAGTTGCTTCTACTACTTCTCTTTATTTGTCGAGATTGGGCTGGTGTTCTTTCTACCCATAGAAAGGTAACCCGCATCTGAGTCTGATAAGGCAAGTAAGGACTTACAGAAGAGTCTCTTCAAGACTACTTCAATGGGGACAGTAAGGCAGATTTACATCGTCGGTCATTGACGGGTATAAACCTGGGTAATCTCTTGGTCCCTAGGCCGCCGGTTGGGGACCCCAACTCCAAGACACTTGGCCACTTTTTCATTCGGAGTTAACAGCCTGAATTTTTGTCTCTCTTTACTCACTCAGGAAGAAATTTAATTTTTCAGCACTTGATGCGGACGAATTAGACATTCTCAAGGCTCAAGAGACCTGCTGCTACGCCTTAAAGAAAAGTTCGCTCTACGACTTCGAATAAGACCGATGAGAGAAGGAATCGAGTCATAGACGGATTGGTTTCCGAATAAAGAGATAGCACGACTTCGAAGACTGAGAAAGCTAGAGGAATAGGAATTTTTTAGGAATTGTGCTAGACCACCACTTCCGCCCTCGCTTTTTGAAATAGGGGATAGGAGAATCCGCAGACATAAGCGGATACACATGAACTACCCCACGAAAACATCATTATCTTGAGGTATAATAGAGAGTTTCAGGGATAAAGTTTTCAACTTCACATAAAACAAATCTTATCTTAAAATGGAATTGGAAGACTTCGACGGCTTATGCTTATGTAATAGCCTACTTTAATTTAAATACGGATTTCAAATGGCAGGGGGTAGGAAAGTATTGAGATTGAAACACACAAGATCCCCCTTCCTAGATGCCAATATAGGACTGCTTGTTTAAGCCTTCTCTTCCTGGGAAGCAGTCAGGAGTTTCCAAATGACCCACGGCGGTTAGTTCATAACAAAATAATAGTTGGTTACGGTTTGGGGACTTGGGCGATAAACTCCAGGAGGGAACGCGAGATGACGAGTGCTTAGGTATGGTTTTCGGGTACTTACTCGTGCACGGAATCAAACAAGAGGAGGTTACCTGATGGGACGTCGGACTTTGCTAAGGACTTTGCCGAGTTGGGTTCTATTATCTATTAATAAGGAAATTGCCAGGTAAGATGCTGACTTTGCCGGGGTTGAACCCCTCTCTTCTAGTGGCTGCCCTTCCTCCAAGACTTTCATCAGGAAGAGCTTATCCTTACTATGCTGCCTTTGACCTGCCCTTCGCCTGCTTCTACCTCTAAGTCTTCTTGTTCAGGCTGTATTACCTCCCTACCGGGCTGCTCTTGGTTGACGCCAGCTTCGTCAGGATCAGCGGGCGGTTGTTCATTCAGATCAATCCCAATCCCTCCCACGGATTTGGGTTGTTCATTCAGATCAATCCCAATTACCCCACCAGTACCAGGTGATCCTTCCGAGGCGCCGACGCCAGCGTCGCTTTCTCTGCCCTCACTGGTTTGGTCCCCGACTTCTTGATCATCAGAGAAGCAGATAATAGGAAATCCAAATAAATACGAACTAATGCCAGCCACTAGGAACGGAGTTGCCCGAATGAGACAATCCAAAATCAAAAGGGACAACTTTCGTGTAGTTTGTGATTGGATGTAACTGTTAAGCCGTTCGAAAAAACCTGACACAAAAGTACAAAAGACCGATGAAGCCACTGAAAGTCGTTTCCAAATCTTCATTGATCCTATTTTTTTTTGTTTCTCTGCTCTCTCTCAAAACAAAAAGAGGGAGACTCCTAGTCAAAACACTGGTCCTACAGGCTAGGCGGAGTTCAGTCTGTCTGGAAGGAAGCATTTACAGTCAATCTGCCTCAACTGGAAAAAATTCACCTATTTCCACACGATTCTTATATCTTATATAAGATATTTGAAATTATATTATATATATATTATTTATATATATTATATAATTATATAATTTCGTTGAAGTGTGGTGCAACTTTATTTGGTTTTTATCTTCCGAAGACGAATCCCCTTCACTCACGGAACACATGCTATATGTGTGATGCCAACACAAAAGAGTTTTTTTCTCCTCTCTTCGATAAGCTGTACAACTACGATGTGTTAAGCATATATATTGCTAGCCTATCTTTTTAGGCGTGTCCCTTTACTATCATGAGAGAGAATTGCATCTGGCATCGGAAGGAGATATGATATCTTACCTAGCTGGGAAAGAATAGATCTTTTATTGCCTAGCTTGTTGGAGTGCCATTGCCAAGATCTAGTGAAATTCCTTTTCTCCCGGAGCCAGTCCCACTAGTCTTAATAGGAACATCTTTCTTGCTTAGGATATTTCTTCTTTTATCCCCTGTAGTGTAAAAGTGTTTATTTGGCATAAAGAGCCCTCAATAACTGGCTTGTCCTGTAAAGCGGATTTAGTATCTAGATTCCCAGATACGGATAATGAGGATTTGCGGAACACATGTGAGTGAGGCTAACATTAAGAAAGTATATGTGTTAATCAAATACACTGGAGTGGATTTAGCTTGGGTTCCAAACCCGGCGTTGCTGATTTTTTTAATACAAGAAAATGTATAGTTGGATAGCTGGAAGCCCACCCATACTCATCCCCGAAAACAAGATCAGAGTCAACCTCAGAGTCGGAAGGTGGGCCAAATGGCAACCGAACAAAACGACCGAGACCACTGGCCGATATGCCTAGGATAGCGGGCAAGTAAGTACAGAAACAGGTCTTGAGTCAAAGGGAAGGCTGCAAGTAAGGTAAAATCCCCTAACCTAAGGGGCCCTGAGAGATACAACGTTACGGGAAACTAAGCGGTTGATGTTGATGGAAGCTCTAAAGGTTAGAAAACCCATTACCACATGCAGAAGAAGCGGGTGATGCAAGCTACACAGCATAAGTGTATCGCAGACTGACTGATGAGGATTTAGTATAGAAATTCCCAGTTGAAGCTCAAGCTGCAGAGTTACAAACCATATGGTAAATGCACTGGTCAAATGCCACCAAGGGGTCAGACTTGGTGAGGAAGACTGGGAGCCTATCCGACATACTCCTCACAACAAAAGAGAAAGATCGACGGCAGAAGCGGATAGAAGGCCTTCAAGTAGTTGATCCTAAGCTTAAGCTCCGACCCAGGCAACAACAAGCGGAACATGTACCGGAAAAGTATACGCTTACAGCCAGGAAGGTGCCGAGCGCTGACAACGAGTACTTTGGGCAGCTTCACTCTTTGCAGTTGTACTGGTCAACTGCAATGGACGGATCTCCTAAATCAACCACTTACGGGGAACTTCGTTTTATAAAAGCGGAATCAGAAGCTGACCACAGGAGTCGATATTCTGAAGCTGGCAAGCAGGATCCAATCTCAGAAATGGGTTACTTTTCGCTTGACAGGGAGAACTCTAAAGAAAGGAAGTCCTTTTGGCTGTTGTTATTCCAGGTTGGATAAATCACTTTCTAAATATCATAAAAGACAGGGGCTTTCTTGCTTCAAGCATGTGAGGGAAATGCCCCGGGTACCGAACTATTGGCTTTAGCGACCCAATGTCTGTAGATGAAAGACGAGTTCGGAAGTACTTACTAGGTGCCTCCCCCACGAAATGTAGCTTATGCAGAACCAATTACTCCTCAACCACCAACTAGCAGCTCTTGATAGAGAAGCTCTGTAAGGGCAATTTTTTCTAAGATAGAAAATAGATATAGGATCTTGGAACCACCAAAGCGGATCGAGCACCGCTAAGGTAGCAGGATGCAGGACCCGCACAAGCCGGACATTCTTTAGTAAAAGATCGCGCCTCTTACCCATGTCACTGAGACCGAAGTACTGATACCATACAATCAAGACAGAGCTAGACAGATAAGACTTAACCCCTGAACGAGGAAGACAAGAATCTCGCTTCTATCTCAGACTTCTGCTTTATCAGGATTGCTTGACTGGACCATCTAGCTGGAGGTGTCGTAGGCCGAGGAAGAGGATAAATTTCTTTCTTGGCTTAAGAGTAATGGGTTTCCGAGAATGCCTAGGTACTGGACTGAGACTAGTGACTGGGCAACTAATTCCAAGTTAGACTAGCCAAGCGCGGCGACGAGGGTGGTACTCTTATTGAAGAAAAGAGAAAACTTGTTTGACCTTCTTCCTGGGAAAAGCCTGACGTGAACTCCATCCAGTGGAGAAAGAATGGAAGATCTTCTTCGAAGCATATCTATTCAATCAAAGACATGGCCACAGACCTTCGGAACAAAAAGTACTTTACAATTGGTGCGGGAGTCTCGCTTGCATTCTTTCTTGGGTCTTGAAGTACATCGTTAAGCTAATTCTCTTTTTGTTAGCCAACGCAAATATGCAGTTTCTCTTTTGACTCGGGCTCCTATGGCAGACGCTAAACCTTATTCAACGAAAATGGCAGTTTCTGGTCGGCTTAAAAAGGATACTGGAGAACAGTTCACCGATCCTACCACTTATCGTAGTCTTATTACTTCGCGTTTAACTACTCCGAAGTTATTGCACTTACAGAAGACCCATTCAACAAGTGCTAATGCAGTCGGTCACATCTTTTCTGTCAGAGACAGCAGCAAATTCAATGGCAGCTGATGCATCAATAGTAGCGGACGCCGAGGCTTCTCTTCTCCTTTCTGAGCTTGCCTGGTCTTTTTCGCCTTTCTTAATGAAACTGAAAAAAGCATTCGTTCAGAGTCGACAACAGCAAGAAGTGAAATGGCATCTGGTTCAATGTACGCTATCTTGCCTAGTTCAATCAATGGCAGAAAAAACCTTGCGAGAACCTTTCATCCGAGTCTCTTTTGCTCTTTATGGTTTCAGGCATCACTTTGCTTAACACATCAACTTCGAAGTGGGATAGAGATAATGAGCTCAGTGAGCTACTGGCTCTTACATCCCGAATCTACTTATTGATACCCGTACTTACAAGGATTCTTGGTAGTCATCTCTTTCTGCTTTCTTCTTACCAGATGGTTGTTCGCTACAGCCTTTAAGTCTCGCTAGCCTCTCCTGGCGACGGCGGGACATACTACCACCTATTGATAGATCAGGATTTGAACCAGAAGACCCTACTTCCTATGGTGGTTAGTTAGGCAGACGCCTTCCTCTCTTTCTTGACTAGAAAGCAATGTGGTGACAGTGGGTGGGTAATCCAGATAGGGCCTGCGAGTTCCCCTCCAAGCATTTCAGCATATCCTATTTTCAGTCTTTCTGCTTTCGAGCTAGTGTAAGATGCATTTTCTTCCGGCGATTCGCAAGCATTAGTCACTACCACTTCATCTCGCGGCGGTAGAGGTGGTCGTGGCAATAGAACTCGTGTAGGGGTGGTCAAGACCAGGCTCCCATGACCTCTTCCACTCGACTACGGAATATACTTTCAAGCAAGGGCTGAATTCCTTTTCTATACCCATTCCCCTAGCGCTTACCCCAAGCGAATTGTAAATACTAAACTAGTGTGGGCGGATCAATGACTACTGGACTCGATGACCTCCTCGACATTAGACAGAAAAATGATATGCTAAATGCACTAAGATTTCTGGTTGAGTACACGGGTACTGCCCTTCTAAGTTGAGCCCTATCCTTCCTGCTTCCATAGAAGGGACGTCATCCTTCTTTTCGTCAAGTAGCTAGACTGAACCCGATCTAGGGTAAGAGATAGGCAAGACTAGTTAGAGCTTCGTAGAGTACTTACTAACAGTTTCCATCGATCGGCCTCACATTTCCTTCCGGATTGTCCCTGGGTTAGGAAGTCCCTAAGAAAATAAAATAAGTAGTGTTATCCTCTTTCTTTTTAGAAGCATAGTGCTTACAGTTTGAGGGGGGAGATAGTGCTTTCCATACATGGAGTCACTCCCGATATAAGAGTAAAAGAAAGGCATGCTCCTACCTTTTCTTTCTCTATCGAGGAGTGGAAGGATTTTAAGTCCTTTTTGCTTTAACCCAATACGTGTATCAAGAAAATGGAAGATTCTATCCCTCTTAGGGAGTTTGAACTGTTAAGACTTTCTTTCTCTTTATCAAGATAAGAGTGAGGGGGAGAGATCTTTTACTCGGTACCCGACCAAAGGCTTTAGTAATGTGCTTTTCTTTTCACCAAATCTCTCAAGACATCACCTAACTGCTCTCCTGACTTTACATAGGCTGTGAACATCGATTGAGAGGGCCTCCCCTGGGTCTATGAACCAAGAACTTCAAATCCTGAAAAAGTCTCATACCTTTTGTACGAAATAGGGATCTTCTTCCCATCTCGAAGGAAGAGTTTACCACCGTAAGAGAAGAAATATCAATTGAATTGCTCACGGCTAAATATGAATTGAGACGAAAGCTTCTCGCAAACAAGGTTAAATGTGGGAAGACTCCTTACTGAAAGCTTAGTAAGGAAGTTCATAGATTGAGATTGACATCTCTTTAGCATACCCCCATTCTTGATAGCACAGGAAAGAGGCTAGCACTAGCAGTGCGTATTCCATCAAGAGCTGCTCAATCTATGCAACTTGGGATCTTATGGCTTCTTACTATAGAAATTCATTCATTTGTAAGCTTACACTTCTTTTAGGTCTAGGATCAGGAGTTAAACTGATAAAGAGGATGCCCACTAATTCGTTAGTCACCAGCCATTAAATAAAGAGGTTGAGCTGTTTCGTACCGGTCTTTCCTGGATGCTCTTGTTTCCACTGCTGCAAGGAAAGAAATTTATTGTTGGGAGCTAAGGAAAAGATGCTCATGTGTCTATTGGTGCTGGAGAGGAACTAAAAGATATCCTTCAACGAGATCCCTCAGTTCCGGTGATAAAGAAGACAAAAGAGTAACCCTTTCCTTTGGAGAGTTCAGATAAGCAACTTTACCGGATAACCTGACTATAAGTATAAGTGGAAGAAGTAGAAGCAAGTTACTCCCACAGGTGATTGATGAGAACCCAGCGCAGAGCTTGAGGAGAACTTCCTTCCTTGTGGTGTGAAGGAAGAAGGAAACTTGTTGCTGGTGCGACGTAAGCTCATGCACTGTAGCTAAGGATGGTTAAGAAGAAGTTGCTAAGAACCACTCAAAAACAGAAAAAGGAAAGGAAATAACACCAATTACCGATTGCAGATAAAGCAAAAAAGTCAGCACCGACAAAGCAAAGAAGGCAAGCTAGCAGTTCAGCTATTCCTCACAGCAGGAACTCTTTGAATGTAGGGTAATAAAATAGTGTAGGTAGTAAGATACCACTAGGGTCTATCTCCAATCCCTATCGTGAAATAGCTTAGATAAAGCTCATGGGAAAACCACACTGCGACTCCTAAACAGTCAAGAGGAAGGCTTGGACCAGCTCCCGAACTTGTAGGCGAGAAGCTCTTTGTTCGAGTTGACTGTGTGATTGATTCGGGTTTTGTGGTTTTATGGCAACCGGAAACCTTTTCCTGAATTGAGAATGAGTAGAAGCGCCTTTTACAGGGGTTTATGGGATAGATGCGGGAAAGAAAGAACTCCCCGCAAGGTTTCACCCTCTGATTACACTTTTTTAGGGATGGGATCTTCTGCCTAGATTAGATCTCTCACGGGATTCATCTGGCATTTCTGGATGGACTGGCATTGAGCATGTCATTCCGGACTTCGCTATTATCACAGTCAGATCGGACATTGAAATCTGAAGTCAACTATCAAGACAGGACTCTCTTATCTATTTGATTTGCTGACAGTTGCAATATTGACTTGTTTGTCTTATCTTCTTTCTGAACTGCCTATCTTACCTTCCTTGTCTTAGCTGTGCAGATATTCTTTCTGCTTTCAGTCACATTCCCTTTCTTCCGGGAAGGAAGCTCTTGTTTAGCTCGCTTATCTTCTGTCTCAAAGCCAAACTTTACTTGCATGTGTTCCGCATATGACTATTTCGAGTGATTGCTGCTATCTGGCTTGAGTTAGACAAGCAGAGAAGGATCTTATGCCACCGGTGACCGGCCTGTCTATCTAGTATCTTTTACTAGGACTAGTAGAGTAGAGGCACTACTGGGCGGGGCTTCCTCGATCACAGCTTCTCGCTTAGCTAACTGCCAGACAAGGATGGAAATAAACTCCTTATATAGAATGAATGCGGATCGACACATTCAATGAAGCAGCCAGTCCGGCAGACAAGCTACTTTCTGATTCTAGGACTGGCGGATCCTCTATCTATTAGCATACCCGTACCGGCAGTTAGACTATCACCCTCTCCCCAATCAATCGCAGTAACCGGCTGTAAGACAGCTGACTGTCTACCTGATTCAGTCTACTGGCAGTGAGTACCAGACTATCTCATAGTCTGGCCTGTGCATCCAATCAGATACCAGGCAGGAAGCTTCGATCACTATTAGCATCCACAAAGCCAATCTCGACTGCTTTAAGTGTAAAAGCAAGGCAATTGACTCGATCAAGAAGGTATGGAACTTCTCGACGCAACTCTAAAAATTCCTTCTTTGACCCTCGTCTCTTCCATACCTTCTTGGGTCAGCAGTTGATCTCGTTGCCTCCGCCCTTTTGGTGCTATCATATTATATATAATATAAGTGATCTGTTCATCTAACTAGAAATAAGAGAAGAAAAGAGAGTAGCCTAGTTCTGATGAACGCTATGCTTAAAGGCTACTCGAGTTCAAAGGTTTAGTTGCGTATCACAGGCCGAAACAGGTGAAATCAAAGGGCATTACTTTACTTGAATGCTACTGCAGGTACATGCGAAGAAATGATCAAAAGAGCTGTATTTACCCGAGAAGAGTTGGGCCTTCCTATCATAATGCATGACTACAGGGGGATTCACTGCAAATACTAGCTTGGCTCATTATTGCCGGGATAATGGTCTACTTCTTCATATCCATCGTGCAATGCATGCAGTTATCGATAGACAGAAGAATCATGGTATGCACTTTCGTGTACTAGCTAAAGCCTTACGTTTGTCTGGTGGAGATCATATTCACGCTGGTACCGTAGTAGGTAAACTTGAAGAGGAAAGAGAGAATATTGACTTCGGAAAGTAGGCGCATAGAGGCTCGAAGAGGGAAAAGCTGTCAGCTAGACTAAAGAAAGAGGAATGAGACTAACAACCAGATCGACTGAATGAGACTAACAACCAGATCGACTAAAGGCGTTGGCTTACAGCGAAACTAGGGCTGATTGGCTTAGTTCAAAACAGTCCTAGCTAGAGATTCTACCTCCTTCTGCAATAGTGATCTATCCCGTCAATCCCACCCGCGAGCTATCCACCCGTCTTTGCCTAGCAAGATACGTCTAGTTCTCCCCCCGCTTGCCTATCTCAGTAGGCAATTGGAACAGTCAAAGGCGAAGCCGAGACAAGAGAAATACTTTCTGGAACCGGAGCATGCTATAAAGGAAGCAGATGCGCAGGAACGATCCCTAAAGCAAATACTCGGAATGCTCCACGACTAAGTATACCCATTCAGACTCGCTTTTGTTCAATTATATTATAAAAAAAGAAGCACTTTGATGGAGATTTATAGCATCATTCAAGTAAATACAGATTGAGATCGTAGAAACATGAGCTTGTAATATAGCTACACCTAATTCCAGACCGGTTAATGCAAGAACTATAAATAAAGGACCAGGATCCCCTATGAAATAGAAAAGATCATTCATACATAGCATAGTCCAAGCGAACCCACTTAAAATCTTTACTGAACTATGACCGGCCATCATATTAGCAAATAAACGTATTCCTGAGCTTAATGCGCGAAAACAATGAGGGATTAGCTCAAGGAGTACTAAAAAGGGTGCTAACGGCAGTGGGACTCCTGCGGGTAATGAGAAGCTTAAAAAATGAAGCCCATTTCTTTGAAATCCAACTAGAGTAATGCCAATAAAAAGAGAAAATGAGAGACTCAAAGTAATGATAAAATGACTTGTAACTGTGAAGCTATAAGGTATCATACCCTGGGGATTACAAAATAACGAAAAAGTAAAAGTGACCGAGATGCAAGGGAAAAACTTTTGTTTCACATTTCCGGAAAGACCACCGATTTGTTCGTTTACCAGGTTCGGCACGAAATCATAAATAAGCTCTACCAAGGATTGCCAAGCATTGGGTACTGACTTTCCTCCTCCCTTTTTAGTAACAAAAGAAATAGAAAGTAAGACCAAAACGAGAACGCACAGCATAGAGAAAGATGGATTTGTGAATGAGAAATACAAGTCACCTAGATTCATAGGAAGAAATGGAACTATCTCAAATTGATCCAGGGGAGATAAAGCATCCAAATCCATGTACTCCAAATCAAAATAAGGAGGGGAAAGGCTTTCTTCTTCTCCAAACTCTTCCAGAAATTTATCAAGCCAAGGATCTATTATCATTTTCTTTCTACCGCCCATGTCTTTGCTCATTCAATTCAATGAATCTGCTCCCTCCAAAAAAAAAAAGAAAAAAAGAGAGACCCATTCTTTCTCTAAAAATGAAGAAAGACTTTCAAGTTCGGAAATGTGGTTTGCTTGGTTCTTGACCAAGGGAAAGCATGGGAAAAAGATGCATAAAGAAAGAAGCTCGACAACAACAAGACAAGAGAAAATGAAGAAAGACTCACTTATTTCTCATTCACAACGACCAGCTAGTGCGCTGTCACTTGGTATCGGATCTTTTCTAAATGATGAAGTTCGACGGGTACTCCTCAAACTTCTATCTACCTACGTCATTCTTTCTTTATCTTTCATAAGTCAATTTCCCACGGTCAAGCCTAGTGGAGCTCCTAGTCCGACAAGACTAGCAAAGATGCAAGCCTTAACCATGCAACTACAGAAAGTCCCAGTGGTAAGACTCAGATTAGAACCGCCTTCTCTTGTGCACCCTACTTACACCTTCTAGCACGGTAGGCAGCTAGTCTTCTCTGTGTCATTCTAGCACGTGTGTCATTCTAGCACGGTAGGCAGCGACTCTTCAATGAAGAATTAGCCCGCTTTGTCTGTGTCATTCTAGCACGGTAGGCAGCTAGTCCTCTCTGTGTCATTCTAGCTACTCACTCCTCTCTGTGTCAACGCTAAGTCAAAGTTTTACTCTCTGTGTCAACGTCAACGCTAAGTTCAAGTTTTAGCAAAGTCTATGCCCTTTCTAGTTTCTAAAGATAATAAGGTTCGCATCTGAACCAAGGTCTGAAACCAGAGAGTCAACCGGAGCCGTAGAATCTGCTGAGAGAGAATCGGATGTAAGATGCTAGATAATATCCTTTCCCGAACCGAAGGAAGACGAACTTAGGTACGAGACAAAATCAAAAGAGGAACTCTTTTTGGTTAACCCGATAGGTCTGCCTCTGCCCTACTATATTCAACGGAGACTCAGTCCACTTCCACTCTGCAAAAGAAGACATCAAGCTTCTCTTTCCTGGAAAATAGGCGATAGCTCACCTTTCCATTTGGCTCGCTCCGTATACTAAAGTCCTTCCCTTGGTTTCGTCCTCCCGTGAAGTCGATCCACGAAAATAAAAAGGAAAGATTCTAACTAGTTTTGACCCCCGGAACACAAAAGCCACGATTCCTGACCGCGTGAATTGGTTTACTTGTCTTTCTTCCAACCACCGTTAGGAACAGGACGTAGCTGCCTAACCCGCTCCCCCCTGTAGTTATGGAAGGTATTGGAATCTCAGTCATAGTCTCTCTCATAATACACCTTGGGACTGTAGGCAGAAGGCCTAGCTCTAACTCTAACATTCCAAGCGAATCAAAGAAAAGAAAGCTCAAAAGTCAGTCTTAGCTTTGTGTTCATCTTCTATCTCTTAAGTAAGCTAACAAGAAGACAGACTAACTTACTTAAGAGAAAGGACCGACACTAGTAGCTTCTTTCCGGGTAGACAGAGCTCCTTGCCTGGGGTTTTTCGGCCCTGGAAAACCAATCTTCTTTCGGGGGCAGAGGAAGAGTCGTAAACTTTAAGGTATCGTAGGAGAAAGGTCTAGAAAGGTAGCGAATGCTTAGCTTGAGCAGCTTTGTTCGGAATGACGACACGATGAGTATGAGTGAAAGGGCACTATCCTTTCTAAATAAGAAGATCGTCAAGGCAAGGGCTGCCAAGAAAAGGTGTCTATCAGGGAAGGCTGTCGTGATAATGATAAGGAGAGCTTTTTAAGGTATTATTAGTGAGGGCTCCGGATAAATCATCATCGAAGGCTAAATGATCCTCTGCCTCCATTAGATTAGGTTTATGCCGGGTAAAGAGGGACAGACTTTTGACTGAGAAAAACGGCCTCTAACTAGAAAGTAAAATTGGAACTTGTCACCAATATCTGACCGAGAAATGAGGTGATGAACCCTCATGGGTGGTCTTACCAGAGATAGGAATTTTTCCATTCTTCGATGATCAAATTGTCTTGCTTTCGAAAAGACCTAATCTTATTCGTGGATCCAACGCGCTAAGGGAATTCATGTTCTCAGTATTCACCACTACCAGTAGGTGCTCCTTTCTTCTTCCTTAAAAAAAAAGAAGATAAGGCCTTGGCAATTAAGCCAGCGTTCTCACCAGCGAAGTGAAATTCCCAGCTAACCGTGAACAGAGTGCAGAGTCTGTAGGAGGAGTAAGAGGTTCTATTCCATCATGATCATAGTCCCATTTGTTCGCTAAAGGTGGGCAGCAATCTGGCGTAGGAACTACATCAAGAAAGTGGGATTTCGTCCTAGCCTAGATCTGTCTTATATTAAGAGCTTTCTAGCTCAGATGAGGAGCTTTTCTTCTCACCCTCGGCTCACGGAATTGGCTCACTGTTCTCAAGGTAGCGAGTGACTCTCGTCTCGGTCTTCTGGAAATTCCAATTTAGGGCGAACTGATCAACCTGCATGTGTAAAGCATATGCTCTTCATTAGTTACATTCCCGGTATCCAGTATCCAAAAAGGAATGAGTTCAAGATCCATTTATGCCGTCCCTAGTTCCTATTCTCCTTTTCTAAGCAAAGGATCAGAAGCAGCGCCGGTTGACGAAGGCTAGGTCCACCTAAGCTCTTTTAAAGAGGAGCAAGCGATAATTAGACAAGACAAGAAAGGGTGGCCAACAGTAAACACAATGGAAAAGATGTCCACTCTCCTCTGTCTCAGAAAGAAAGACGGCCGAAGGACAGACCCCTTAGAGAATCTGGTCACAACAGACGATCCCATTCTACATTTTGTCAGGGCAGTCCTATACAACGCAATGGGTTTCCAAGCCGAAAGTGATAGCGAATCGAGCGATTGATTCTGCTTTTGTCTCTATATCTTTGTGACACGGATTTCTCGGTTGGTATGAGATTCTCCATTACGTGACGATCTGCTACTGTCTCGCAGCGGCGGGAGCGCTTTTCTTCTTCCAAGTCGCACGGCGTTTAAGCTCACTCAAGAATTTACACCGCAGCAGCATAAACTTAACACTAACGAAATGTGATCGAAAAGAACCCGGATCTCTTCTGTCCAAAGTCTTCTATATGGATGGCTTATTTGATTAGTAAATAACCTCTTTCAAGCCATCTCATAGCCCGCTTGAAGCGCAAGGGAGAGGTCGGACATGATCAATAGTAGAATAAGAAAGAGAACAGCTGATTCAATAAGATCTGATTAACTGACTTCACTACCTTACCTTGAGAGGAGTGCTTGTCACTTTCAAGCGGGTGTAAATGTGCGAGCGTCTTAAATGTGCTAGCATCGGTGCCATCGTATGTGAAAGTGTTCAGGGAGCACCGTTCAGCTATCTTACTCTATCTCAAAGACGGACCGAACATCGCATAAGACAACCTTCCAAGCTATGGAATAGGATCGGATCCATCCGGGCAGGCGATCTCTGATCCAAGCGCTTAGTTCGGATACGCCCGTGGTAGGATCAGACAGACAGCTACCATAATCGATCGAGTGGTGACATAAAGAAACTTTTTCGATCCACTCCTATTTCCGGGGTGATTCTCCTAACCACCTGCCGCCTTGAAAAGGCGCCCTTTGGCATCACTAAAAGCGATCTATTTAATTTCTTATAATAAGAAATAAGAATGTAACTATTTTCACAGCGGGGGACCTTTACGCATTCATCACAAGACTCTTCTCCTTAATCAAAATAGACATCAAAATAGACTTGGCACACTCATTCTCTTCTTTCAAGAAAGTCCTATACCTTGAGAGTAATTTTCCTTAGTGTTCCCACCCATGGTAGAACTTGAATCCGAATCTCTCAAAGGCTCAGGACTGGGGCGAAGTGGAGATATAGCAATTGTGCAGCGAAGCCGGTAATTCAACTTATTAGAAGGAAAGGGAAAGTAAAGACGACTATTACCGGAA
>CANUEY010504524.1:0-48815 GCA_948099555.1 Croton setiger | reverse complement strand
TATATATATATATATATATATAGTAATACAAAACGACGTAGTGTTTAGGAGTCCAATTTCAGTAATTTTACAGTAATTCGGTAATTTTTTCACCGAAAATTTCAGACTCTCCTATCGAAATCGTTACCGAATACCGATGGTTATTACCGATTACCGATCCTTAAATTACCGTTATCGATTTTCGGTTACTAAATTGATTCGGTTCGGTAATTAACGAAATTTGCTCTTTCCTACTATTTAGAAGGTTTTATCTAATACCGAATAGGCCAAACCCTATTTACAGTGAGAGAGAAAAACAAAAGCAGAAGAAAGAGTAATGGGAAACAAAAGAGTATGTAAAGAGGAGTTGAGAGGGAGAGGGAGAGAGAGTAATGGAAAATAAAAGAGCATATAAAAATGAGTTGAGAGCCTAATCTAATGAGTAGTACATTGTGTTTGTCATTTATGATCACGAGTTTGAATCTCTATTTGAACGAGTAGATAGCGCCATAACTTAACTTTTTTTTTCCTAAGGGAGTTAACTTTTAAAGGAAAATTCAATTTTTTCATTACAAAAAAGAAAAAAAAACCCTTATCCCCTTACTTTTTCTTAGGGAAACACAGAGCAAAGTTGAATTGAAATCAAAATAGTATTAAACCATTTAGTAAACACGTGTACTATAACACTCAGCCACAATACACAACATGTATTAAAAGAACAAATACAGTGTAGCCTTTATTTTTTGGTAGTTTGGCCTTCAATTTCATAGACTTAAATAACTCGTTCGGTTTTACTATTTTTCCACGAGTCTATGAGTCAGACCGAGTTCACCTGAGTTGGACCCGAGTCCATGCAATTTCGATTCTGAGCCCGATTTAAAGCGGTTTTCATACCTAAACACGTAAATTCGCGAGTTTGACAACCATGATGATCACAATCAAATATTACAAGATATAATTCTAGTGGAAAACCTCCACAAACATCATATAATAAAAGCAGTCCTAAAGGAAGATCCTCCAAAACATGTAAACCATCAAGGAGAGACAAAATTTACGAGCAACACCAATCTTCCTAAATTTTTTTTTTTTAAAAAATTTACGGTCTCTAAAACAAATTTACTGACACATTTTTATTTTTAACAGTAAGTAAAATTGTATTTTCTTTTTTGCCATCTAATGTTCAAATTGTCTAAAAGTACGGAATAAAAAATGTGATAAATTGGAAAAAAGAAACAAATTTTGTTGAGAATAAGGAAAATAAACAAAGACCAATTCAATAGCAGTGACACAACACAACAAACCATTTGACCTGTTCATCACTGGTGGAAAAGGACGAGTACTGCAAAAAATAAAATAAAATTCTTTTTCTCTACCCGAAAAACTATTAAATGTCCATATAGTTGAGATATTATACTCATTATTTTCTACTTAATTTTTACATTAATGTTAAATTTTACATCATATTCCTTTAAAATCCTGTTGAAAAAGACATATCTACCGTCAATTGTAATATACATTATTATTATTATATATTATTATATTTAAGATGAAATTGATGATAAAAGCAGAACTTTCGAGGTCGTCTTCTTCAGTCGATCGCCCAGCACAGTTCACGCCATTCGAACTTTCTGGTCTCTAGGTTGATCAATGGACTTCCAGGAGATGATTCCTGGCCTCGGTTTCCATTCATGATGCTTAGAATTTGATAATAAAGTTAAGAAAATTTTTGATTTTAAGAGAGTAGAGAATAACATTTTTAACTCTCTGATTTTTTTATTTCTCTCACCTCCAGCCCCAAAAACGCAGAACAAATTGATTGCAAGGTTCTAATCATTAGTTCTAATTACAAAACTCAAAACAAAACACAATTATTAGTTCTAATTACAAATTCAATATCTAAGAAATAACCCCAAACAGCAACAACCATAATAATCTTCATCACTTTCTAAAGCAAAACCTAAATAGGAGCAAAAATCCTTAAATCTTAAAGCTTTCTCTCTGCAATTCGCGACTACTTTGATTTTTTTTCTTACAATCAAATGAGATGAAGAAGAATTAATAGAGAAAGAAGATGAGGATTTAGAAGAGAAAGATGAAATTGATGGATATGAAGAGGGAAAAAATGATGAGTAAAGAGGAGGCTGTGAAGATGAAGAAAAGAATACAGTGTTCATCCTTTTTTTTTTTCTTTTTCTTAAAATAATAATAATAAATATATACTTCTGCCACGTCAGCAAATCATGCAATAAAGTAGAGGGCATTTTAGTAATTTAAAAATAATTTAGTATTTTTGTATGAAAATTGTATAGAAGGATAAAAGAGTATATTAAAAGAAAATTTAGAGTCAAAACAGATAATTTTTGAAAATTTAAGAACAAAATAGTATAATATATAAAATTAAAGGACATTTGAATAATTTTTCATTTTTATTTCTCAATAAGAAATGAACTTTTAATAAAGCAACAGGACAGTGATACAAGGCAAACGACCACCAATCTCCATCAACTCCTATCATTGTTAGTTTGTTCTTGGGTCACTGTTAAGCATCTTTATAGGCTATTTTCTGACATTTTCAAACCCAAAAAACACAACCAGCTAACACTACACAACAACAATCCCTTTGGCCCTCCCCAAGTTGTTGAGACCTTGATTGAAGGACAAAATCAATTTTATTTTATTTTATTTTTTTAAAATGAATTTTTCATTTTATTTTTTTAATTACGTAATATCTGTAATATTTGTATTTTGAAGGAGAAAAAAGCTGGTTATGGGCCATGGCAATCAGCATTTCTACACCAACCTTTTATTTTTTTCTATATTTGTTTTCCCAGACTTTCCTTCCTCTTCACTGCAAGTACTCCGTCTTGAATCTTGTGTTATTGCCACCTTTTTCTCTTTTTCGCCCTCTGAGATCTTGAAAAGAGGAGTCCCTATAAGACCTTTTGTTACGCTTTTTCTCTGGTACCGCTTATTTGCCTTACCAACTTTTATTTATTAAATTTTGATGTTTTATTTATTTTTACGTGTTCTTCACTTCATTTTCAGATTGACTTGCGCATTTTAAGCAATATTGATGGGGGAGATCTGGTTGTATGTATGGTGCAGTAGTTTGATTTGAATTAATTAGATTGGTATGCAATTTGGTTATTGATTACTGAGTTTATTGGTAATTAATTAAATTTCGTTTCTTTCTACGTTTTGTTTTGTGGGTATTGCGTTTAAGTTCAAGAAAATGGCGTTTTGTGTTGTTTCATTTGTTGGATAGAGTTAACTTATTTTGGATTGAGGTTGGTGTAAGAGAATGAGATGGATAGGATAGATATTGAGTTTCCATTTTCAATTGGTTGCTGTGTTACTAACATGACTTTATGTCTTTTCATAGGTGGGGTTCCTAGATGTTAATAACATAGTTTGACATTTAGTTGTTTCTGGCAATTTATTTGCATCACATGTTCTCTGGATTCAATTTCATTGATGGGCATCTGTTTGGTTGCTGAGAAAATGGAAGAAATTTACTGCTTACTATAATTTGTTGGCATGTGTTTGTGCAAGAAGTTTAATTGTTGAAACATGGATAACATGCTGATGTTTCTTGTGTTTAAGCTAAGTTTTTGTTTCTTGTTTAGGTTAAGTCGGACAGGCACTTGACTTCAGTAATGGGTTCTGGTGATTGGTTTAAGACAATAATTAGCTTAAAACATGTGAAGGTATTAAATTCTCAAAAGTTTGTATTTTGTTCAATTGATTATCTAGTTTAAGGTAGTTGTATTTATCGTTGATGTCCTGTTTATTATTGGGTTAATGGATGGGAAAATGTTTACCATATATCACCTCATCTATTTCCTAAAACTTGGCACAGGGCTCATCAGCTTCTGGAAAGTCAAATGGCTTCAAATGGAAGCACCGATCACGCAAACAGTCTGCTAGTTCCATCTGTGCGAATCCGAGATTTCTTGGTATGCCAATTGAGGATGTGGCTGCCATTCGTATTCAAACTGCATTCAGGGCTCATATGGTATGTCTAGCTATGCTATCTACTTTTACTAAATCAGTACTCTTAGTTTCACTGGATTTGGACATTTTGAATTAGTGGCTATCAGCTGTATCTAATTTAATAGCAATCTAATTTCATTTGTATTTGTATAGTGAGGTCAATGTTGAGCATCCTTGTCTTGCAGGCTAGAAAAACTTTACGCCGTATGAAAGGAGCTTTGAGATTACAGACCTTGACCCAGAAGTATTCTGTTCAAAAGCAAGCTACAGCTACATTAAATTGTCTTCACGCGTGGAGCAAAATACAGGCTGAAATTAGAGCTCGTCGACAGTGCATGGTAACAGAAGGAAGGTCAAGACAGAAGAAACTAGAGAATCAATTAAAACTTGAGGCAAAACTTCATGATCTTGAGGTTAGATGAGATCATATTATTAAAACAACTGTTCTATTTTTTCATTTCTACTTATGCATAGTTGAATCCTGAACAGATGTTGTAGCCATTCATGTGGTCCTAGATTTTAGGAAAGTGGAGGTTGATAGTTGATAGTTGATAGTTTGGGATGTCTTGTCTGTTAGCTCTGGACTGCATGCAGGGAAATTTTGGTTCTATTAGATATGCCTTGGTTTGTCGGTGTCCATAACTTAATTTTCGCACATTATGACTTTTAACGGCAAAAAAAGCAAGTTTGTTTTGCTGATAGCATGTAAACTAAGCAAAAGTATGATTCTTTTGCTGATAGCATGTAACCTAAGCAAAAAAGTGTGGTTGCTTCACTAATAGTATGTAAACTAAGAGAAAGACGTGATAGTAAAAAGCCAGGGAATTTGCTTATTGGGTGATTAAGATTTAGAAGTAAATCTTTTTCGCTCTCAAATCTCAATAGTTGTTTATATTGATGACAGGTTGAATGGTGTAGTGGCTCAGACACAATGGATGAAATCCTTGCAAGAATACATCAGAGAGAAGAAGCAGCAGTTAAGCGAGAGCGAGCAATGGCATATGCCTTTACTCATCAGGTAATCATTCTTAGATTATTATCTTCTTGATATGCTGAAAAGAAAAGTTTAAAAAGAAATTGAAAATCATCATTGAATTACAGTGGAGGGCCAACTCTACTCAGTACCTTGGATCATTTAATTATGAACTTGGCAAATCAAATTGGGGATGGAGCTGGATGGAGCGCTGGATTGCTGTTCGTCCATGGGAAGGTCGAGTTGCGACTCTGTCCATCAGTCCAAAGGAAATGCAAAGCAAACAGGCAAACAAGGCTGGTAAAAACACACAGTCACCAACTATTAAAACCCCAGTTTCATCTAAATCTTCTTTACCCAATGGGAAGGCAACATTAAAGGCTCGAAGATTATCTTATCCTTCTGCTGAAAAAGGTACTACTACTACACTTGAAGGAAGCATTAAAGCCGAAGAATGTAAAGGCAACTGAAGAATCTAAAGGAGAACAGTTAGTATCTTAGTCCCTAAATGCACACATAAAGCAGAAAGCTTTTGATTTTCAATCAGTTGGTTCAACATAAGAAAAAGGAAGATATTTTATGTATGTTTTCATTTCTGAATGTAAAAGGGGAATGGTGCGTGTGATTTGCATTTTTTCATAAATTTTAGTGTGCAGCATAGAAGAACATTGGAAGAGGCCTGGGTTTCTTTCTTTCTTTCTTTTTCTTCTTTTCTCTAAAAAAGTTCTCAATTTTTTTTTTTCTGAAAAATCATACCATGTATCTAAAATGTAAATAGAAAGCATTTTGTTGGAGTGATATGATGATATATTTTAGACAAAGTGCCAATATTTTACTCCTCTTTACCAAGCCCTCATGTCTGTGTTCTTAGGAAGAGCAGCTCTGTGCCTTGCTTGCATTGCTGTAATTTTTTCATTTTATGTAAATAATGTAGAGCTGTAATCCGACATTGTTTGGTAATCCTTAGCAAGTTTCTCTGTATTCTTTAAATGTAACAAAATTATGTTTTAGCCATGAATGAAAACAATACAATTCGGTATTCTTATTTTTGCACTACATACCCAAAAAAAAAAAAGAATGTTAGACTTGGTTTTCTTTTCTTGGCATATGCGTTGCAATGACGTCTACTGGTACCACAAGTTGATTTTTTCTGCTTTTGTCGGATTCCTCCGACATGATGAGAAATTAAGAATTCTGGATTAAAAAGAATCCAGTTTTTGTCTTTCAACAACAATATCTTCATTAATCACAGTGCTACTATTAAATTTTTAATTTTATGCTTGTTCCTAGTTGCGAGACTAATTAATGAAAGATGAAAAGAAAACAATATGAATAATTTCTCTAATTAAGTGAAATAAACAAAAAAATTTCTTATAATTTTTTGGTTAAAAATTTCTTATAATTTAGATTAATGAAATATTTCGTTGCTGGAGAGTTTTTTTAAAGGAAAAACAGAGTGACTAAAACATGAACGAGTATAAGGACATGACGTGCCAAAATTAGTTCAACAACTTTTTTTTTTTTTTTGAATAAATAAATCTTGATTAACTTCAAACGTTAAAAACCTTTTTTCTTTTTTTCAGAATCAAACGTTAAAACATACTAGAATCGCGTATTCCGTATCATTGGTTCACAAGCAAATTAGAGCTATAAACTTTAATCATCGAAATCACCAGCCAAATTTAAGCAAAGGGCTTTACCAATTTGGCAATTTCTTCCGTAAATGTTAAATCTTTGAATATGCCAAAGATCGTCACCTCCTCATGATCGCCCTCTTAAGAACCAAATTGCCACCGAAACTACTCCACAAAGCTAAAGCTTCCTCGTTTCCTCTCATGGATTTTGGTGGCTCATCACAGCAGCTCTTCTCTTTAGCCCAGCAGCTTCGTCTCTACAAGCCGCCGCCACTATCACCCGACGAAATTGAAGAGCAAAATATTGAGGAAACTGCGGGGAAAGTTGTATCCCAATTGGGTGTTCAAGAATCTATAACCCCAATTCCTAAAGATCCTCAAAGGTTTAGACCCAAGAAAGCTGCTGTTTTGATATGCATATTTGAAGGTGATGCTGGAGACTTTCGAGTCGTTTTGACGAAGAGGTCCTCGAGATTATCTACTCATTCAGGTTTGAGGATTTTACATTACCCGTTGCTTGATTTTTTAATAAATTTCCTGTTTTTAATTTATGTATGGACTTATGGAACTATAAATATTCAGTTGAGTGCTTTTTATGTATTATTGTTTGGTTGTTGGTGATGAAACTAGCAGAATCTTTTCTATTATGGGTTACAGACAGCTTAATTTCTGTTCTTGACATTTTGTTGAAAGTCGCTTATATCATTTTTGCTTATCTTTCCAACTTGGTTTGGTAATTACTAGTCTAGATGGACCTTCCAATAGGGGGAACAAAAATTAAAATTTAAGTCTTTTTTTGTTCATCTTGGTTTTTTCTCACTTTCTGAAAAAGAAAATAAAGGATTTAATCAATCAGAATTATCTTATTCTTACTCAAAAGGCCTATTTATATAATATGTAGAGTTGCTCTCTGTTTGCTCGAGCATTGAGCAAGTCAGGTATAGATACTTGTCATTTTTTCTTCAGCTTGGATGAATCAAATATGAAGAATAGAATGTTGATTTCCATTGTATTATAACTCAACAATTGGATGAACTGTAATAAATTTAATAAGACTTCTGTGAACTAAGATTCAGGATTAGTTGATTTTCTCCCCCTATTTCCCGGTAATGGAGTGGGAATGTATTGATTATTGGTGAATTGATTAGTTATGGAAATGAGGGGTTGCGTCTGCTGCAGGTGAAGTTTCATTGCCTGGTGGGAAAGCAGAGGAGAGTGATAAGGATGATGGGGATACAGCAACAAGGGAAGCCAAAGAGGAAATTGGGCTGGATCCTTCACTTGTTGATGTTGTTACAGTTCTTGAACCATTTCTGTCCAAGGTGTGCAAGTATTATTCTTTTATTCTAATGAAGATAATGCTTAAGAAAATATTACAAATTCTTCTAGTTGTGCAACTTCTTTATATCACACTCGTGATTTGGCTCCTTTTTTCAGTTTGTTATATCTCATCTCTGTTTGGTGTAGTAAGACCTGAATTTTGATCTTTAGTTTCATTGTTTTTCATGTCAGCAGTTCAGTTCTATACCTAATAATAATGTTTTGTTACACAGGCATTGTCCAACAATATAGCTTTAGAATTCCTGGCATCGATATTCCTTGTACTACATCACTACTTCAGTTTCAACAGTCAATGTCACTGTAGTATTTTCCTTCAGAACAGTAATGCATGCATGTGCTGGAAATTGCTTTTGTTTAGTTAGCTAATGAAGCATTTCACAGATATTAGAAATCAAATAACGAAGCTTTTTAGTGGTCCTCTATGTTTACCTCTTCATTGTGTTACAAACCATATAATATATGGAACGGAGAGCTAGTATTATTTGAAATTTGATTCATTCATATGATGGGGCCGTTGTGAAATTTTTTTGAACTTTTTATCCTGTTGAGTTGATTTCCCAGTGCTAATTTTGATCAAATTTGGTCTTAGAGTTACTGATTGTATTGAGCAAAAAATATAGCATTTTCAGTTCCAAGCAAATTTTTAGGCTCTAAATTTCATAAGATCTTTTGGATTTGTTACTTCCAAACAAAATTTTAAGACTTATTGGTTTTGTTTGCAGCATCTACTCAGAGTAATTCCCATTATAGGCATACTACGAGATAGAAAAGCTTTCAGACCCAATCCAAATCCTGCTGAAGTTGAAGCAGTATTTGATGCTCCATTGGAAATGTTTATTAAGGTTTGCTTGTTTATCTGCATTTTATTTTTCTAAATTTTCACCATAATTACTATTGGTATTAGGTTGTCTTCCCAAAGAATAATGTAACCGTTTGTTTTAGGACGAAAATCGAAGAGTAGAGGAGAGAGAATGGATGGGAGAAAAGTATCTGATTCATTTCTTTGACTATGAAACGGGAAAGGACAAATATTTGATATGGGGTTTAACTGCTGGGATATTGATTAGAGCTGCATCGGTAGTGTACCAGCGCCCACCAGCTTTCGTGGAGCAGAATCCAAAGTTCAGATTTCCAAGAGATGTAAACAGTGATACAGTGATGCGATGAAGAATTATGGGAACGTTTTATTGAGTTGGTCTGCAAGTAATTAAAGTATCTGCAATAAAATTTGCATCAAAGTATTTATGTTTTTTCAAAATAATTATTCTGCGAGAGCATGTTATCCTTTTACATGAAGCTGTAACTGGTATTGAGCACGAGCAAGTTGCTGTCTGACATGTCTCCTAAGTTTTTACCTTGTGATTCTGAAGATTTTCGCATATTTGTGACACTCAACTAGTAAGTTACTGGAGGAACTCACAAGTATGGCTGCTATTTAACAACATTGGTGGGCACAGTACACGTCTTTTTCGTAGAATTCATGAATGAAGAGTACCGTAATCTCTTGTTTGTATTCCATGGAAAAAAAAAAAAAACTTTAAATTAAGAAGTTTCATCTTTGGTGAGCAGTTATTTAAGTATCTATTGTTGTATTCTGTTAAGATAGAAATCCTGCTAATTGTATTTGTAGTATTAGATTTTAGAAACACTATTTCGTAAGATTTGTAAGATCAGAGATTGATGTTGTGTTCGTATTTCGGTGTCCGTGCAACATAGCATTTTAGTGCTACACAGGTAGCTTATTAGTTGGTTAGTGTTTGGCTAACAGATTGAATTGAATTCAGCATTGCATGTTCATCCCTTTTAACCCTTTTTAGTTCACTTATGCAACTAGGAAGATGGCTATTGATTCACGTGGGGATAAACCTATGTCTAATTAATTCTCCCAACGGAAATTAGTAATGTGTAATATCTTGTTCTGGTTCATGATCCACGTAGCCTTCTCTTGTTAATTAAAGAAAAAGAAAAAGATAAGTGGAAAAGAATAAATCAACTATTGCGTAACAACCAACCATAAAAGGAAAAATTGGGTTGGAATCTTAGATGAAGAACACATGGAAATGAAGAAATCCCAGAAACTTGTATCCTTGGCTAAACAGCTTCGTCTCTATAAACCAACTTATTCTTTAACCTCCCTAACCAATCAAGAAGAAGAAGATGGGAATCTAACAGATTCGCAAAATTTGGATTCTTCTGCAAGAACCACCACCAATAAAAGAGCTGCAGTTCTTGTTTGCATCTTCGAAGGAAATGACGGCGATCTTCGTGTATTTCTCACCAAACGTTCTTCAACACTGTCCTCTCATTCTGGTACCTTTATCTTGCTAAATATGAATGAATCATATTTTAAAATCAAGAATAATTGGATGGGATGTGTTTTTGAATTCTGAATTCCGAATGCAGGTGAGGTTTCTTTGCCTGGTGGGAAAAGAGATGAAGCTGATGCTGACGATATACAGACTGCTCTTAGAGAAGCTAAGGAAGAGATTGGTTTAGACCCTTGTCTTGTTGATGTTTGTACTGTTCTTGAACCCTTTGTAACTCTGGTATGTTTCAATTTTAACTTTAATTTTTGGTATATATTTGATGATTCAGATCAATTTCGGTTAAAATACAGTTTACTATTAATAATTCTGGGTATATACTACTTGCAGCGTGGCATAGCAGTAGTTCCTGTTGTTGGTATACTATACGATAAGGAAGCTTTCAAACCATCTCCTAACCCCAGTGAAGTAGAATCAATATTTCATGTTCCCATAGAAATGTTTCTTAAGGTTCTACATCAAATCTTTAACTGTAGATTTCAGTTATTGATCTGGAAAGTGGTTCATAGTTTCGGTTGTTGAATGCAGAACGAGAACCGTAGAGCAGAGGAAGTAGAGAGGATGGGATATAATTATTTGCTTCATTTCTTCAACTATGAATCAAAGAATAAGAGTTATGTGATTTGGGCGCTTACAGCTGGAATCATGATTAGGGTTGCATCAATTGTCTACCAACGACCCCCTGCATTTGTGGAGAGGAGTCCTCCATTTTGGAGAGGAGTTTCTCAGAGAGATATTCCCAGGCTGTAGATGTTCTTAGCTTCTTACTTTTTATTTACAGAGGAAACTATTCCTCAGCCAATGTGTCAAATGTAACATGCTGTAATTATTCTTAAGAACAAGGTAATATTGAAGTTGATATCCTGCTTGGATACCAAAAATAAAATAGTCAAAGTAAAGGTTGAGTAATTTGTAAAAATTTGAAATTTCATGTAAAATACAGAACTTTCAACAGAAGAATCTGTCGTGTAGCTACATTCTCTTCAATTTAGTACAAGGTCCTCAACAAAAACAGAAACATTTAATGGCTCTACACTTGCAGAGTGTTCGTTCAACTAGTATAACATGAAACGCCAAAGTGAGAAATATAGCAAATAGATGCATTAAACAAAATTAAAGAGGCATCTAATGTTTCCCTCAGCTAAAAACTTCATAGAACTTTTCAATGACAAGTAAACCTGAATCAATTGACTCCAACGGATCCTTCCTTAGACGATGTCTTAAACAGTTGGGAATGACAGTAGCTATATCCTCCGCCGTAACCTTATCTCTACCCTTCAGAGCAGCTAAAGCTTTCGCAGCCCTGTTAGTAACAATATCTCCTCTCAAGCCATCAACATTCAGCTCTGCACAAACCTTGGAGATTTTTACCTTTAGATCATGATCTATCTGCACAGAAGAAAGAGAATTTCTTGCTGAGGTAATTTGTTGCTGCAGCTTCTCTTGCTCTGCCTTGTAAGAATGACGGAATTCTTTAGGGTTTTTGTCAAACCGACCTCTTTCTTCCACAATCTTCACTCTAAGCTCAGCATCCTTTACAGTTCCTACTTGTGCATGCATTCCAAATCTATCAAGCAACTGCGGCCGGAGCTCCCCCTCTTCAGGATTGCCAGAGCCGATTAGAATAAACCGGGCAGGATGTGAAATCGAAATACCCTCTCTCTCGACTGTGTTCCATCCAGAAGCAGCAGAATCTAAAAGAACATCAACTAAGTGATCATCTAAAAGATTAACTTCATCAACATAAAGAATCCCTCTATTAGCTTTAGCAAGAAGGCCAGGTTCAAATGCCTTAACACCCTCTGTCAGAGCTTTTTCAATGTCAATTGTCCCACAAACCCTATCCTCTGTAGCCCCCAAAGGCAAATCAACCATATTAATTTTAGTCAGCACAACTTGGAGGTCTGTCCCTTTCAAGACACTTTCCCTAACTTCGACACCCATGGACTCGGGATCTTCAGGGTCGGAGTTATATGGGTCACCAAAAACCACCTTAATTTCAGGAAGTAAATCCACCAAGGACCTAACAGTGGTAGATTTCCCAGTTCCTCTATCACCCATAATCATGACACCACCAATCTTGGGATCAATCACATTTAGCAACAGGCAAAGTTTCATCTCATCCTGTCCTACAATAGCAGCAAAGGGATATACCGGTCTCTGGCTTTCCTTAGCATCAACTTTCTGGGACCATAATTCAAATTTCACATATGTTAATTCTACAATCTAGGGATACAAATTGTTTTCTTTCTTTGCACAATTTCACATTCTCTTCCAAACAAAGTTATTCAAAATTGTATGTAATTCATATACTCTGAATCAAGTCTTACCAAGTGATACTAGTATTAAATGACCAAATTTCAGTCTAATTTAAAAACATCAAGAATACTCAAGAAACATCTAGAATACTCGAACATTACTTAATTACAAAATAAAAATATGCACCTGCTCGACGGAGCTAACATCAGTAGCAACATTGGTAACAGCAAAAGTGAATTTAGACTTCCCTTTCCTGCCCTGTATCCCAATTCCTCCATAATACTTCCTCCCAAAACCCTGCGCTGCAAATTAAGCCAAAAAAAAAAAAAAACAGCCTCGTGACTCGGCAACTCACCATAAACACCAAATCCCACAAGCCAACCAAATCAAAAGTATCCAAAAAGCAAGCCATAATATAAGGAATAAAGTGCAGAGAAGTGGGTCTGTAAGATTTTAACATTATATAGTTGAGAAATGTACCAGGGGCTAAGGAGAAAGACGGAGCGGAAGGCTTGGAGACTGAAAAGGAGAAAGGCTTGGACCGTAAAATTGCGGTTGAAGAAGTTCCCAGGAGTGATGCCATGTCCTGGTATTTTTGAGAAGATCAGTTGGCTGAGATTATGCTTATTTGTCTTTGTTGGGTGGATGTGAGGATAAGAAGATAGATTTCGGGCGTATCAAGCTGGATGCCTCTGTTTTACGCTTTTGGTTTGGGGTGAAAGTTAGGAAAAGCTAAAAAAGAAAAGAAAAGAAATCGAATTTATAACCGGTTAAAAAAATCTGAAAACGAAGCTACATCTATGTCGTTTCTATAAAACTGTCGTTCGGGCTTCAACGACTGACTTTAAATAGATGGGTGCAAGAGATCAAATATTTGCCTGCAGCTCTTCAATATTAATTTTTCGCGCGTTGGCTTACTAGTAGCAGTAGCGTAGCTATTTCCATGTCAATCTCATAACTCAAACACGAGAAATGCCAAATAATGTAACCTATTTAGTGAATCAAAGGCCATTACAGATTATGCTCTAAATGGCTTTATCTACAGTTAATCAAACAATAATTGAAATAAAATAGAAATTACTCGTCCATACAATATGTCCATCGTTCATTGTTCATACAATCATTCACTGGCTAATTGTAGAGACCTTTTTCATTACTCTTTAAGCAATTTAATCGCTAAACCATACAGAAAATATAAGCAAGAAGAACTTCCTGTGGAAAAAAGCATTTCGATTAACTGATTTCTCATGCCAATTACAATTACTTGTTACAAAGTTTGGAAGCACTTTTTTAAACTTCATGAATTACAAAGAAAAGCACAAATAAAGAGATGCAAAATCACAACTCATTCTTCATTACTGAATTTTTCCATCTCTTTCTTAAAACCAGCCACTGCAGATTCATGCAAGGTGACTTGCACCTTGAACCCATCTTTGCTGCCTGCATTTGCGGATGAATAAGGCAAGAAAAAGCAAGGTTCAACACTTCCAAGTAGTTTGGTCGAAAGAGGCAACACGGTGACCGGACCTCCCCATCCAAAATTCACAGTTGAATGGCCTAAATGTCTCCAATCTGTAAATCCACTCACTCTATTTCCTGCTGTAATTCCATCTGCATAATGTACTTCTTGAAAATCAATAAATGATCGCACATATTCGTTTGAGGCATTAATTTTGCTCTTCTTGATTACTTCAGCTGTTTTCCAAATGGGTTGTTCTAATAGCTCTTTAGCAAGAAGCTGTGCGTACATTGGAACACAGCCATTGCCCCAATACCCAAGTGGCAATGGTGGCTTCACCACTCTCCTTATATTCATTGCATATGTAAACTTCACTATTTCATCACCAGAAACCCCTGAAGCTCTAACCCTATTTATAAAGATGAAAACTTGAAATTAAAGAATGCAATTTACAAGTAAATCAAAGAAAATTCCATCCCAGAATCTGAAGATTATAATAATTATAGATTGGTTAATTGAATTGAAGAATTAAGATTTATTACACCCAAAAATTGAAAGAGATGTAAAATTAACTTACTTGGCTCGCCATAGGAATGCACCCAGAGCCTCAAACGTGGTGTAATTAGAGCCACTTTTCTCAAACAGCATTTTCTTGAACCGGTCCAACCACTCATCTTTCACATTAAAACACTCCCTTACGACTTTACCCACGGCATGTCCGTACGGTTCAGACCCTTTCTCTAACCCCAAAAACTCACTTACTGCTCCCTCATACCTGGGCGGATCTCTCGGGCTCAGCAACTTCGTCCTGTCCCAAACCGGTTCAACCGAAATCTTTTCTGCTCCACGAGCTAGCTCTGCCATAGCATTGAAAAATTGGGTAGCCCCAAGCCCATCACAGAGGGCATGGTGGATTGCAGCTCCCAATGTATACCCACCGCACTCAAACATCGTGATCTGGAGCACGCACGGGTTAACCATTCCATACTCAGAGCTTGGGTCAGGTACCAACCTCTCTAAAAAATCCGAATCCGAATCATCGAGGTAGTTAAGAGATTCCAGTGTACAGTTGACCGTTGCATTGATTAGGGGCACCCCTTGATCTCCGGAGCAAAATACCTCAAATCTATTGTCTACTTCTCGGCGGCGGAGAGTGCCAGCAAGAGGGTAATAGTGGACGAGAGCAGAGGAAAGGGCCGCGGAAATGACATCAAAAGGGTACTTGCCGTTGGCGGCGGCGGCGGCGTCGTTGACATAGACACGGAGGTAACGGAAGGTAGTGTTCATATTCCGGTCGGTATCAAGGTGGGATAGAGATAGAACATGATCTTGAGGGAAAAGAGAAGTGGAAGGACGAATCGGAGTGGTTTCCTTGACATGAACTTGCATTTTGTCGATGATGGTTTTCTTCTTGGTGAAAGGTATTTTAGAGCTATGGATTGATCTTCGATCTGTGTGAATGGGTTGTGGTTTCAAGTTAATATATGGATTAGTTAGGACTTAAGAGTTATTCACCAACCATAAACGAGCTGCTCTTCTACCAACCCCCCGTGGCTAGACTGTGATTTTGAGAAACAAACAAAAAAAGCAACCCGTTGAATAAAGAATGTGCTATCAATTAGTGGTTACTGAGTCAAAGGTAGCAGCCAGGAAAGTGCTTAGGGATAATACTCCATAATTAAACAATTCTAGTACAAGATAATATTCCTGCAAGTAAATTAAAGAAAAATATATGTTTTCCATTCTAATCTTAAAATATATCTCTTCATCTAATTATTCAACATCACCATTAATTATTATACATCACAATAAAAAAATTAAAGAAATTCAATTAAATAATAAATTATTTACATAAAATAATAATTTCATCGTGTTTAATTGGTACACCCAACAATAAAAAATTAAATAAATTCAATCAAATAATAAAATACTCTTATAAAATAGTGTTTACTAAGAATATTCGGTAAAAATTATCATCTTGAATACTAAATTTATATTTACCAAATATCAAATTTTTAAAAATTTGCCGAACGGTATATTATTATTTGATAATTAATACAAACTAAATTATCAAATATACTAAATGTAAAAAATAAATGTTAAAATGTCAAAATTAAAAGGAAAAGAGAAATCTAAAAACAATCATATTTTACTAGAAATTAGTTTATTTGTAAACAATACTTTTTTATTATCAAAAGCCGATTATTGAATACTGATTTATTGAATACTGAATTTTAAAAATAGTACAAAAAATTGGTAACTGTTACTAAATTATTTGGTGAAAAATTTCGGTGAATTGGTAAAAGTGTTCACTCCTAGTGTGATGATTTGTTTTTTTTAATTACTTACTAATACTCTACATTAATTATTAATATTCTAAATCATGATTATCTAACTATTTATATGAAATATTATCTAATTTTATTATGCGTCTATTTATTCATGTATTTTATGATATTATTATATAAGAAATGTATGTTTCTTTTATGTAAATTTGCGATTTATTACTTACTAAAAACTTAGATAAGTTCAATTACTCTAAATTATGATATCTTCATAAGATCAAAACATATTATCATTAGTGAATTTATAGACATATCTAAGCATTTTAATGAAAATTTAAAAAATTTTGTGATGATCTATAAAATTGTTAATGAATTACTCACTAATACCTAATATTAATTTTAAATATTCTAAATCATGATTATTAATTTTAATAACAGAGAAAAAAAAAAGGAGAGGAGAGGAGATGAAAGAATTTTAAAATTTAGCGGTTGAAAATTAAGGGTAGTTCAAAAATTTTTAATAAAATTCTAAAAATTTCTGACTTTATTGAAAAACCTTCATAACTAAATAGAAGGATTTTGTAGTAGAAAGAAATTAAAATTGAGGGACAAAACATAATATTTTAAATATGGTAAAATAGAATAACAAAATACTAAATTTTTCGGAAAAAAAGAAAATAGTCCTGTGTTGACTGCGGTGGAACCGTGGAAGAGCTTTTCGTGCATGACAGCCGAATACAAACTGGGTCAATCTGCTTTGGTTTCAGGCTCCCGCCCTTCAAGACGAAGCTATAAATATAGAGCATATTCGAAACACAAAAAGCCTCTCCTCTAGGCTAAACCGACATTCCATTTTCCTGCTTACTAAGAAGAGCATGCTCAGTTTTCTCTCAAACCAAACAATCGCGGGAATCGTGTCCCATACATCAATTCCAGGCAACTTTTCTCTCTAACTCCGTCATTTCAATTTTCAAATTCATTCTTAAACAATCTAGCGCTAAAGCATAAAATTAGGTTTTGAAAAATCACGTTTGCTTTTGTTTTTTGTTGTTATTTGAGTCACCGCATCTGCAATTTCAAAGCGAATCCAGTGTGCTTTTTGTTTCTTTTGCTTTTGGATTTGTTCTTCGCTGAATTTAGGTTGTGTACTGTATAGCTAATTGCTGGATCTACTCGGAATTTGGAACTGGTTCGAATAGCTCGGAATTTGGACTGGTTCGAAGAGCTAGCCAGTCCTGCGTTTCCTTTTCAAGTTTAGGTATACTTGCTAGCTAATCAGTTTTAATCAACTGAACTCGTGAAAGACCAAACAATCCGATCTCGTCTATCTCTCGGATCATGTTTCTATGATGAGATATACAATAACTGATTGCCTTGCAAACCATCGGTTATGTTTCTTCATCTTCCCCAAATTTGGATAGATTTCTGTACATCTTAAGCATATGAAGTCTTTAATACTAATGTAGGATTTTATTTGTTAGAACTTTGCTTTTATGCTTGTTGCTATCCAAGGTCTTTGTGATTTATGGCAGATCTGGTTTTGCACTATTTTTTCTTAAACAAAAACATATACTGAGAGTAGTGTGGATGTACTTGATTGTTAAAGAATGAACAAACGAGGTGTTCTGTTCTTCTCTAATTGATGAGAAGGTGTATCCAAGCTTCTTTTATCATCTAACAATATTTAGGGAAGGAAAATTATCGACAACGAAATTTAACAGTGGTCATTTATCTGCAATGGCACATTTTGATAGCTAACTAGATCTCTGCAGGATGATTTGATAGGTCCAAACCAATTGATAAATTTATGTGATTCACAACAATTGATACAAGTATTCAGGATTTTGAGTTTCTTTTGCATTAGATCAGTAGTAGTTCACATATTAGGAGCTTATTCCAACATCGCCAGTTGGATGCTTGAAGATCTTTATGGCATGATAATTTTTCAGCTAAATCATGCCATTCTAATTTTGTTGAATCTGTGTCCTGGTTGCTTGCAGCAGCTAACTCCAAGAGGCATCCACATTAACAATGGCAGAACCACAAAAGGGAACTTCCTCATCTGTTGATCCCAAACAGAAAAATTCTCTTATTGGTATTTTTAATAATGCTCTTTATATATCAGTGGTAGAAGAACCATTGTTTTTTTTCCCTCTCCTACTAGAGAATTTGTATTAGGGGATGAGAGGATCAGCAAAGTGCACATCTTAACTTTTCAGAAACCACCTTGTCCATAGATAGTTGTTTATAAACAATAATACTCTCTAGCCCCTGAATTTTTGTAACCAGTGAGAATATCGTTATGAAAGAAGAGTGGGGCGAAATATCCGAATTTCACAATTTGGACTAGTATTGTTAAGATTGATTCTGCATAACCCACACAGTAGAGACTCTTAAATTCATTTGTGGCTGATTCTACTTTGGATGTCCTGATGTTTCAGCCTTAAGCAGAAAAAATTTCTATAACCACTGATAGCTTCTAGATCAATACCACGACCTTTTATTTCATTATGTTAATCATGTGCGAATTATGTTCTGAAATATTAAATTTCCGTGAAAGCAGAAGATGACATTGGGAATGATTATTTTAACTTCCTTATTAGATGTAGTATCTGGTTGAATAACTTTGCCTTATTGACTTGGCACTTTTCTGCAGTTATCCCGAGTATTTACTGCAATTTCATTTCATTTCAGAATTACTATCAGTTAGCAAGTAAATCCTAAACTTCTAATGTAAAAATACCGTTTCAGAGATATGCATTTTGACAAGGTAACATATTTTTAAGCGGACCTGCCTGACCTTGATTTTGCATCACCATCCAAAAAAACTTCTAAACTGAAAGAAAGTTCTGAAGAAGAGTCTTCTGGGGGAAATCATCAAGGCAAAAAAGACAGCTTCACATTCTCTTTAGATTCTAATAAGTAGATTAAATTGTGTGGGAAGTTGAATATGGAAAATTTTTCTTGGATTTGTCTTGAGAAATTTGAAATTATATAAAAATTGCTTACCTGGTACATTTTGTTGCAAAGTAGATTGGATGGTTTCAACTTTGATTCGTCCATAATTAAAGGAGGTAAAACTTCCTTAAAGAACCTGGAAAGTGAAAAGGTTGGTTCAGAAAGGAGTATTGGATTATTGCCACATAGAGAAGAGTCGATCACCAGAGTTTTGCAACTTCTGTTGTTGAGACTACTTTTCTTGAGGAAGCAACCGGAAATTCCTCAAATGACAATTCTCCATCAATATTTAAAAAATATAGAGATATGGTTATGTCACAAAGTGCAAGGATTCACCAATAAAAACAGTTTCTGATAATGCAGAAAAAGCAGATGAAGAGCTGCTTCCTAGATGAGGCAATGCCTGAAGAGAAAACACTTTCTACTAGTGCAGAAAAAGCAGATCAGCAGAGTCACTCTCTAGAGAAGGCAATGCCTCTACAGAGAACAGTTTCTGCTAGCACAGAAAAAAGCATATCTGCTGAGTCACTTTCTAGAGAAGGCAATCCCTCTTGAGAGAACAGTTTCTGCTAACAAGCAGATGGACATAATCACTTTCTACTGAAGGCAATGCCAACGGAGAAATATCTTCTCCTAGTGTGGAAAAAGTTGATCAACAGACCCATTTTCTAGAAGGCAATGCCCACGGAGAAAACTGTTAGTATGGAAAAAGCAGAACAAAAGTGTCACTTTCTAGAGAAGGCAATGGCTGTTGAGTCACATGCTCAGAACACAACACAGATTTTACCTGTTGAATCTTTTAATGGCAATAATCCAAATCAAGATATAGACTTGGATGTTCAAGTTGGTTAGTTCAATACAGAATATAGTGCAGAGGAAAATGTTAAAGACTGCACTATACATGTGGGCTGTAATCATGAGAACTTACAGTTGAAGAATCCGGCTCTGCTATACATTAATGAATCAGAGGGCAATGCAGGTTCATGTAGAAAGACATATAGTGGAACACCAAGGGCTGAACTAATACAAGCTGATCTAGATTTAGAAAATACATCCGCCGCAAATTTTTTACCAAAAAAACCACATGAAAGTAAGGACATCCGAAAAGTCAGATTAAAAATTTTGTTCTCCTTCAGGAGTTTAGACAATTTTTGAACTCCCTAAATTTGTTCTTTTGCCTTTTTCTTGTAATTATCAGATTTATTGGAAATTAGGAAGTGGTAAAATTGCAACTTAGATTTTCAGTTCGATGACTTCCTTTGTATTTCGTGTCTATCTAAAGCTATTGCAATAATGACACATTGTTGGGAGTTGCAAGCGAATGCAGCATGCCGTTACATAAACGGCATGAAATTCCCGTGTTTTTTTGGAACAGTTAATGTATGCTCTGATACATAGAATGACTGGTTACTTTGGTTATAATTTCTTTTTCTCATTTTGGTCATGCAGTGATCGTTGTCAACAATGTGAAACCAACAAAGGACAAAGAATGAAAGTTGTTTATTCAAGTTTTTTTAAGAGATCAAAAGAACCTGAGCTTCAACTATGTCAGCCACCAACCGCTGCCATGGAAGTTCCCTCATTTGGGTGCCAAGGAATTGCTACTTCTTGTCCCGGAAATGCAAAAAGGTGAGATGCATGATTGAAGCACCTTAAGAACTTATCCTCTTCTCTGTAGTTCTCCCCTTATATAAAAGGGAAGTAATAAAGCCTCTGTGCAAGATCCTGTGCAGTACATGCTTTGTTTAATGCGTACGATTTGCAGTAATGATCTACTTTTGCGTCAACAGGGAGAGCTTCAATATTAATCATGCAGAAACTCACAAAAAGGCAATTGGTGATTCAAGTTCACTTTCAGTGGAATTGACAAAAGGAGAAGCTCCTTTGCTAGGGACTGAAAAGAATGGAATTATGATTTCCTATTGTGTTTTTTCTTCTTTGTTGAAATTTTGGTCTATAAACAGAAATAAATCATTTAAAATTTCACAACCAGTTAAGTCCCTTAAAATTCAACAGGGAGGATTTTAATAGCAATGAGATGCATAATGTTTGCAAGCTCGTCACTAACCCAAGGCCTCTAGATAGAGAAATGCCAAAAGGGGACTGTCGTTTGGTAGGAAGTGGAATGACCATTAAAAACCTCAATAATTTGGGTGAAAGCATATTGTCTGAAAATTAGTTATTTTAATGTTTTGAGTTAGCATTATACTACTTTTACTTTAGATATATGGTACTATGGTTGGACAAATTTTGAACAGAAAAATAAGTTTCATCTTGACTTCAGCTGCATGTTGTTATCAAACAAAAATGCATGATTTCTATTGTGTTGGGATCTTCCCTAAAAGGTTAACATTTTGTTGATTGTTTATAGAAGAGGATTAATTCATTAAGGGAAAAATAAAGAACTATTAAATGCGGCTTCAAAAAGGAAAAAACATCACGTTTATGTTTGTTTGTTTTTGGTTAAAATCCCTTGAAGTGAAGTGCTTCTGATATTTTCTCCATATATTTCAGTTTTCCATCTTGATGGTCACAGTCATTTTTGAAAACAAAACCATATACTTTTGTTTTGTTCTTATTTTCAATAGACTTTCAAAAATACTTTGTTACTGTTTATCAATCTTTCCTCACATGACACTTGCAAGCCTTTAACCACGATTTGAGAGCTTTCCTATTGCTGTGACTTTGACTGGCTTTTCTCTGAGAATTTGTGTATCTTTGAAATACATTATGAAAAATCTGAAAAACACAAGGCATACTCTGTTGAAATGTGTTGCAGTAGTGAAGTGAATACTTCCAGCTCAACTGTTAAGGCCACTAAGTCTGCCCAATCAAGTGTATATTTGAATGCTGCGCTTACAAGCATAGCATCAACTGGGAACTCAAATATGATTTCTATTGGAGCACTTAAAGCTGTAAAGAGAACGCCGGATCTTGCTAGCTTGAAGATAGCAAGGTCTGATGACAATCGGAAGTTTTATGTTTCGAAATGTCTTCTGGTTTTCCTACTCTTGTGATATATCTCTCTGATGATTGAAGTCTCAACATAGGCCAAGTGGAGCAAGTAAAGATCATTCTAATGTTGTAGTTAAGAGGGGACTAAGTTCCTTGAGAAACCCAGAGAAGAATGTCCATCCTACTGCCAATGCGGAGAGAAAAAGTCTGTTGATTACTTCTTTGAAATGGAAAAGACATGAGGTCTGCATCACAGGCAATAGTATGCTTGAATCCACAAAAATGTCTTGCTAAACAGTATGCTTGAGTTCCAGATCTTAATCAAAACTGGTTTATATATATATATATATATATATATATATATATATTGTTCCATAATGCAATTTACAGGTGCCAACTGCAGAATTAGTGTCCTTGTATCCACAAAAACGTCCTTCTCAATCACCAAATGAAATCAGGTATGCTGAATATATCGTCTGGTTTGCATTTTGGTTGCAACTCAAATTACTAATTGTTTGCTACAATAAAATACGCTTTTCTCCCATATTCTTTCAGACATTTGAAGGAATCTCTGAAAAGCACTGGTGAAGACCAGGTATATTTGGAAGAAGCCAATGGGCTATGGTTTATGCATCAATAACAACTGCTTAGATTTGTATAGAAAGTATATTTGGTTGAAACTGGGTAGCTAATTTCTAAATTCTCTTGTTTCCGAAGGTTTGCAATAATCGGGCAAAAAGTGATTCCAATGGCGTTCTCTGCTACAACTCATCCTTTGGACTTGAAAAACCTCAACTTACAAATATACGAGAGCAAGAAATTTCTTTGGCTATGGAAGATGAGGGAAATGTTGAAAGGGCAGAAGCTTATGCAAAAGTGCTCAAGTATGTGAGTGAATTTACTTACATTTTTGGCATCCAAAGGCTTATTTATATATGCTTAGTACACAAAGGTTTCAATGTCTGTAATGTCATAATAAAATAAATCATGACTGAGAATCCAGAAACCAAAAGCAAGATGACACCATCACATTGCTGAAATTCTCAGACTTTGAACACGTCAAATTAGATCAGAGGTATTACAGGTATAATGTAGTATTAACGAGGTAGACTTCTTTATAACTTGTGCTGCAGATTTGCAACATGCTGAAGAAGAAACACGACGAAGCCAAGAAATTAATGGTTCAAGCTATTTTAACAGGTTACTGATGCTTAACCATCTTATGTTCAATGAGAAGATGTCCTCAAAATCTTTACTGTTATTCATTTTTTATCATATATAAATTTTTTGTTTTTGCTTTAGATGAAAATTGAACCGCTGCATTCTTTAACAAATGAAAACATTCGAACAGTTGAGAAATTTGCTGCACAGTTGATTTATAATTACCAGAATAAGATGTTATAACCGAGAGAGGTTTAATCTGCTTCCTCCTATATGTTATAAAGTGCGTTTATTTTTTTGCTGTGATCTGATAGTTTAATATTCCATACAATTGTCAGGAAAGTAGAAAATGCTCTCTTGGTTCAAAATTCCTTTTTTTAACCCAGGAATGGGTCGCGTTAAGATGTAAAGCAGTTAGGAATCGCCAGATGGGCTGCGTAGATATTATAGGGGTTTTATCTTAAATGACCACAAAAATGAAAAACAAAATAGCAAAGGAATAAAAATATCAAAATAATAGCAAAAAACGACAATTTAGAGCTTTTTTAAGGGTGATTTAAAAAAAATTACGAAATTTAAATGGTAGACAAAAGGAAGAAAGAAATTTAAATGTTGACGAAAGTAGCTCTTATGCAAGATGGACTTGCGGAAAACTAATTAAAAATGATTATTAATCCACTTCTGCAAGATGAACGCACTTGCAGAAGTGGACTTCTGCAAGTTCATCTTGCGGAAGTAGATTTTTTTTTTTTTTTTTTTTTTTTTTGCTTTAAGGCTTCCGCAATGAATTTGCAGAAGTCCACTTCCGCAAGTCCATCTTGCAGAAGTGGATTAATATTCGTTTTTCAGCTTTGTTTCCGCAAATCAAACTTGCGAAAGAAAATAGGCTATTTAAGGATCGATGAGCCAGAAAAAACGTTTGGATTTTGAAAATTATTGTAATTCTGTCACCGAAAAAGCCTAAAAATTGTGAAAATGGCATACACATCTACATTTCCATTAAATTTATTCTGGAGGAGTACCGTACAAATTGTGGACGGGATAGTAGGGCCGAAAAGTGGTCTAGTCGACGCAACAATCTGCATCAACGCTCAGTTGTCTTTCGATGAGCTTGTTGATCGAGTGTGCAGAGTTTGTAATGTCAATAGGAGGATGGTTCAACTGCGTTTTATTTTGGTGTGGATAGAAGACAATGGTGTTAGGTATAACATAATTATGCGGGACGACAAGACGATGTCGCTCTTGTACTTTTACGCGTTGAAATATCCAGAATTATACATTTCAGTGGAACAGATCGGCAATATAACAACGTATGCACCGTATACCGTAGGAGAAAGCAGCGCTGCTGCGGATGAGAATATGAGAATATGAGGATATGAGAATATGAGAATATGAGCGGTTGATATACTGATGTAAAAGATGAGGAATTTATAAACGATCCAGTCCACGATTTAGTTCATTCAGATGAAAATGCGGGGAATGAAGATGAGACCTCAGCAGATAGTGGTTCTAGCAACGACGAGGAGTATGTGCCTTAGGACGATGACACCAACGATAGTGAGACCGATGTAATTACACCATCGGAACATTTTGTTTACGGTGACATAGGAGAGGAAGGATCAGAGGAAGAGGTTTCTGCGGAGCCAATGTGGGACGACAATACGGAGAATATTAATATCAGGATTCATTTCAAGAGTAAGAAATCTGTAATGTCTGCTGTAGCTGAATGATCCGCAAAAAGGGCTGTGATGTTCCGCACGGTTTCGAGTACAAAGAAGACGTGAGCTATAGAATGTGCTACCCGTGCCCCTACATATCTAGAAGAACTATTGCACGATCCACGATGCAACTGGAGCATTCGTGCATCGGAACAGTCATTGTCGGGAAAGTGGAAAATGGTAAAATTGGTTACAGAGCACAACTGTCCAGACGCTCAGATCGAGAATGAGGATAGAAATGTCACGTCGAATGATAATGCGAGACTGATTATCATGAATATCAAGAATGACTCGGGATATAAGGTGAAACAGATTCAGACTGACGTGTATGAACGATTCCGAGTTCACGTGCGATACAAGAAAGCATGGCACGGACGGAGGAAGGCAATTGAGGCAGTATACGGGGCATGAGTAAATAATTTTAGAGAACTGCCAAGATATTTATCCGCAGTGTAGGCGGCCAATCCGGGCACCATATTTATGTTCAAGTTCAAACAAGGGACGGAAAACAGTACAAGAAGAATTTTTAGATATGTGTTTTGGGTGTTTGGACCATCTGTTCAAGCTTACCATTCTTGTCGTCCGGTGGTAAGCGTCGATGCAACTCACTTGCAGGGGTCGTACAAGGGCAAATTAATTGTTGCAGTGGTGAAAACTTCTAACAACAACATTCGTCACCTCGAAAGACGAACACTGAGAGTCCGATCGTAAATTTCGTCACCTCGAAAGACGAAATATGATCGGTGCTCCTCCTGTAAAATAAGGAGATCACCCACAGATGGTTCCTGCTGTATAACCCTCTTCGCCTAAGAACTCGAAGAACCTCTCTGCATCTGCACGTAATTTTTGCAATCGTTTATGATATTCAATTATTCTTTACTATTAGCAATTAAATATTAACAATAATAATTAATTAATTTGAATGATGTTATTATTATTTTAATTGAATAAAATTTTATTATAATGTAATATAAATAATTTGGTAATTTAAAATATTTATTACTAATTTTTTTTTTAATTTTATTACTAAATTTATTTACTTATTTTACTGTTCATTAAATAATTAGTTTCATAACTTAATTAAAATAAAATTTTTCTTATTAATAATTTTTAATTATTTTCAATTATTAATTTATTTAAACCCTAATAATACTTTAATAACTAAATAAAATTAATCAGAATAATTAAATAATTTATTACTAATGTTTTTTTTTTTAAAAATTTTTTATTAATAAATTTATTTACTTAATTTACTGTTAATTAAACAATTAATTTCATAAAATAAGTAATAAATAATTTTTTTATTAATAAATTTTTAATTATTTCCGATTATTAATTATTTAAACCCTAATAATACTTTAATAATTAAATAAAATTAATCAACTTCATTAAATAATTTATTACTAATGTTTTTTTTTTAAAAAAATTTATTAATAAATTTATTTACTTAATTTACTGTTAATTTCATAAATTAATTAAAGTAAATAATTTTGTTATTAATAAATTTTTAATTATTTCCAATTATTAATTTATTTAATCCCTAATAATGCTTTAATAACTAAATAAAATTAATCAACTTAATTAAATAATTTATTACTAATGTTTTTTAAAAAACATTTTTATTAATAAATTTTTTTACTTAATTTAATGTTAATTAAATAATTAATTTCATAAATTAATTAAAGTAAATAATTTTCTTATTAATAAATTTTTAATTATTTCCAATTATTAATTTATTTAAACCCTAATAATACTTTAATAACAAAATAAAATTAATCAACTTCATTAAATAATTTATTACTAATTTTTTTTTAAAAAAAATTTATTAATAAATATTTTTACTTAATTTACTGTTAATTAAATATTTTAATTAAAGTAAATAATTTTCTTATTAATAAATTTTTAATTATTTCCAATTATTAATTTATTTAACCCCTAATAATACTTTAATAACTAAATAAAATTAATCAACTTAATTAAATAATTTATTACTATTTTTTAAAAAACATTTTTTATTAAATTTATTTACTTAATTTACTGTTAATTAAAAATATAATTTCGTTAATTAATTAATTAATTATTAAATTAATAACTCAATACTATTAATCATATTTAATTACATATTTTAATAATTAACAAATTTATTAATTACATAAAATACAAATTATATTTAAAGTACATTATATTAAATTAATAAATAATAATTAATTTCATTTATAAATTTCAAGATTCCGTTTTATGTTATATTTTTAAAATATTCTTAATATATTATCAAATATTAATTACAATCTTAATTATTATAATAATAACAACTAATTATTATCATGAAAATTTACTTAATTTATTAATAATTAACACAATTAATAATCAAATTCACAATTTCTAATTTCAAGTAACAAAAAATTTCTCTTGTATAATAACGTACAACATGAAAAATATTGTTCATATTTCTACACAAATTCCGTATATTAAAACTTTAGAGTCTAAATTTACATGTTTCATATATTTAATATTAAAACTTTAAACATAAATTAAATATAATTTGAAGTAATTAGTACATACCTTTGACTATAAGTCGAAAATTCGTTGACACCGTTAAATTTAGCTGCACACGTGTTAATTTCCTTCCAAATTTTCTCAATTCCACACTCACTCTTTTGTATTTTTGGAGAAAACTCATATTTGCTGGAAGAAGACTCTTTTGTATTTCCGCGATATTGTCTTGCGGAGGTGGCTTGTGACACATGACACGTGGCAGCCTCCTATTTGTCGAAACTGAAGAAAAGTCCACATGTCACGCCTGTATCGTCCCCCGCTTCCGCCAGTCTGTCTTGCGGAACCGTGACTCCCGCAACTTAGTCTTGTAGGATAGCTGGCAGCTTCTAAAAGGACCAAACTGAGCTATGTCCACGTGTCTGCTGCTGCTTCCTGCCACGTGTTCCACAACTCGGTCCGGCGAATCGTTGGCTTCCGCAAGTCTGTCTTGCGTGGGTCTTTAATTGCCACGTGTCCCGCTCGTATTCGTCTGTTACACTAATTAATTATTTAACCTCACTAATTGCATCCGTAATCGTAATTTCCTCCTGTTCCACATTATAGACTTGTGAAATTAATCAGTTTTCGCAAGATCATCTTACAGAATGGCTGTTCCACAAGATGATTATGCCTTACGTTTACTTGATGTCCAACATTTGAATTTGATGATTTTTTCCGTAAATGATCCTTTTTTAAGGATTGAAGTTAAAAATAATATCCAAAGGACCACTTTTTTTTGCTATAAGTTTGCAAAAGGAATATCATAAGTTTGGAAAATAATCCTTATCTTTTTTTTTTAAACAAAAAGATAATCCTTGTCTATTGCAACGGATTCCAAATTATCCAATTATTATTTGGTCGTTACTTAACTAACAGTCTAAAAATTTGAACTCCCTCTTGTCTCATTAATTTTACATCTGAAAAGTAGGCGCGCCTTGTTCCGCCTTCTCCCAAAATCCAACGTTCAGATTTCAAAACCTAAAGCCGCCCCTTTTAAAAAAATAATCAAACACAAATAAATTTTCATTTCCCCTGTCTCCTCCCTCTCCCTCTCCCTCCCATACATCTGTGAAAAATTAAATCTCACATTCTCCCCTCCACAACCCACCATTATATATACCCCATTATTTCTACTCCATTTTCACCACCTCTCTTCTCTCTTCTCTACCCCAAGATCTCCATTCTTTTTAGCAATGGCCGCCCTTTCTCATACTGAAAATGCCAACAAAGAAAACATCCCTCCTTTTTGTTTAAGACAACGATCCACATTAGCTGTCAAATCTCCATTGAAACGAAAAGTCAGGAAGCCTCTTGAGGACATTACCCACCTTTTCAATCAACCTAGTTACTCAAACTCGGAGCTGTTGAATCGGATTCCTCTTTTAACTTCACCTTCTTTATCTAGCAAACTTCAATGTGGGAAAAGAAGAGTTGAAGGAGCTGCAGCTTCAATTTGCAGGAAGACCCAATTGGTGTATTCAAGCAAATGTTTTAGATAGTTAAATTACTTTTAATAATTTTTTCCATTTTCTAGCTACTGGATTTGATTCATAAGTGTCCATTCAATCTTTGTGGACAGATTTAGGGGTAATTCAAAATTCCCCTATTCAATGTAATATACTTTACTCATGAATATTTATATCAGAACTTTTTTCCCCTTTTATTATATGAGATTGAAAATTGTTGCTACTCTAATCCTATATTAGTAGAGATAAGAATTCAAAGGACTGATTAGAAATGTAACTGATGGTGTAAGAATTCGTTTTTAAATTGAGTTCTTCATTAGAGATCCATTGTTGTCTCATTATATTGAGCATCATCATGGGGTGAAACATAATTCTATAGTGATCTATTGACTTTTCAATGTGATTGCTTAGGCTGGAACTAAGTTGACACGACTGATCTGGATTGCTATGATGCTCTGCTGTGCTGTTTGGATGCTTGGTCGAGTTGCAATTGCAATGGGATAAGTAAGAATGCTAAATTTGCTGTAAGTGAAATTGCGAGATCTCTTTGATTTTGATCATGTTTCCTTCCTCTATTATTACTCAGGTACAATGATATAGATGCATACTGATTTAAGACTTATGGTATGTTTGTTTGATTTGATATATGTTTCCATATGCAATTGGTTCTGGTTAGTCTGCATAATGATGAATTTCTTGGTTAGACTAACTTCAGTTTTAACAGAAAGAATGAAAAATTAAGTTAGTGACACTATCCAAAATGGAATTTTTTTTGGAAATGCCTACCAGCTAAGTTGTAAATTTGCATTCTAAATTCATGGTAATATAGTATTGAAAAAAGGGAAGGAAAAAAAAAAAGGAACTAATGGAGACAAAAGGATTTGGAGATTTGTTAATTGCATAATACTTAAAGTAATGAACATGGGTCAGCTGAAAATTTTCTGGAGGAAGGCAGACTAGATAACTCTTTCATGCATATTTGAAATAGTGAGAATTTTTAAGAGTTATCTTCTTCACTTCTAGGTTTAAATACATATCACAGGATACACGTGTCAGCAATAGAGTTAGTAGTACTACAGCAAAGGAGTTGAATAAAATCATAAAAAAGATTGATTGATTTGGGGATTCTCATTGAAATAAAAGGATATGAAGTCCATGGTGCAGTTCAAGACAAAAATTTACAACTGGTCGGTTTTTCTTTGTGTTTTAATATGAGCAAAAGGGCAAGCATTAGAATATAAATTTCACAACCGAACAAAACTGAAATTGTAAATGGATGTTGCTTTTTACCCACTTTGATTATTATAAAAACAAAGTCACTAATAACTCCTCTATATATACATCCTTCTTCTAATCCCTCTATGTATACATCCTCCTTAGTTTTACTCTTTCTCACACAACATTTTTTCTGAAACATCTTAAACAATAATGAAAATGGCTAGCTCTACATTTTATGTCTGCTTATTCCTGATATTGGTGGCAATTCCAAGTTCTGAAACTCGGCCACTTGATCAGTCTTTAGTAAGGAGGAACCTGATAAGGACAATTCGAGCAATGGGTGAAACTGAAGTTTATAGTGTTAGGCAGGGAAATATAAACATGAACAAAGGCCAATTTGGTTCCAAAAGAGCCAGTCCTGGAGGACCTGATCCACAACACCATTCTAAAAATCAGTAGTGAAACAGATTCTGTTCTTGTTTTGTTGTTGGTGATTATAAGATTGTTTTCTTCTATCTTAATAAATTGTTGCTATTACTATGTGATTGTATTCCTTTCTTCTATGCCTAAAATGCCTCTAATTGGGTGCTTATTTTTATTTATTTTTTTCTGAAGTTGCGACAAAGGTTAGAGTCACTTTAGTTATCAAATCAATTATAGATCGTGTCCAAACTAATTTAATAATGGCCTACAATCTATCTTAAGCTTTTAGTGTGTATATTTAATTAAGGCATTTTAAGGATAATGCATGGTGATACAATATATGGTGCTGAAGTAGAAATGGTTACAGTAATCATACTAGATTGAATGTATGTAAGCAAAATAAATTTATATTTGGTTCAATTCAATTCAAAATTAAATTAGATGTCTATTTCTTAGTTCTTGATGCAATTAACTTAATTAATTATTGATTAAGAGTTGTGTTCATAAAAGATATAAGCAGAACAAGTGGCATTATTTTCTCTTATCTCCGCAGCCAAAAGGGCACTTACTTTATATTTCATTGTTTATGGTTTGAAGGAAGCACCATTAAGGCATATGCTTGGGGGCTGTAGAGCACCATCATTAACAAAAAGAGTTATGAAATTTTTTATATTTTAAACTAAATATAGTCAATCCCTCTTTAGCACTTTTAAGTAATTATCAAATTAAACAATTTTTAATTACATGAACACTAATCTTTCTTCTGGGCCATGTGTTTAACTTCTACTTCCCTCCCTTTCTCTTGGATGTGTTTATCTTATACGCACTATAAAACTAAACAACGCCATCAAAGAACAATGAAATTAAAGAAATGGCTAATTAGATTTTTTATTTTTTATTTTTTTACATAAAAGAAAAAAAATATTTAAATAAATGGGTAAATTATTTATAGGTCACTAAAGTTTTGCATAATATGTTCTGAGGTCTCTCTATTTTGGAAATTGTATTATTAGATCCCTCAAATTTAAAAAATTATACTATCAGGTCCTTCCGTCCAGAAACGGTGTTAGTTAACTGAAAAAGTCAACGATTTTGATTAAAAATTTTCAAAATGACAAAATTATCCTTTTGTTTATTTGAATCAAACCATTTTAGTTAAACCCAATCTTTAAATTAAACCCTTATATCTATTCTTCATCTTCTTAAACTCTTCATCTTCATAATAATTACCCATTAAATCATCTCATTTTTTTTCTTCTCTCTCGCAGCTCATCTCTTCATTTTCATAATATTCATTTAATCTAATTAAATATAATTATTTTAATCTAATTAATCAACTTCAGCTCTCCAATGCTTACCCTAACTTCACGAACTGCCTCATCTTCCACGCATACTCGCCTCCACCTCCCATCGACATGGAAACAACTCTAATTCATAATCTTAAAAATTATTCATCCAAATAATCAATCGCAAAAACCTAATACACAAACTTTCGACTGAAGATTTCAACATCAAACTCCACTACCTCCATTCCTCGATTTTTGAGGATCAAATTTGGATGGGTCCCCGACAGAATTTTCTTTGATTTTGGTGGCGATGTTCTCTCTTTTCTATAGAATGAAAGTGATTGTTTTCCTTAAAGCGAACGGAAGAAAGCCCAGGTTCTGTGGCACAGAATGCCTACAAAAGCTAGAGGGGGAGAGGAGCTTCCACGGGGAGGGAGTTTTCGAAGAAAAAAAATCAGTAAGCTTTCAATTTCAAAGAATTAGGGCTTTTGTTTCTTCAATTAGGGAATTAGAAAGGGTTCTTCTTCTGGGAATTGGGGAAAATTAGAAATTAGAGATTTTGTAAAATTGGGGATTTTAGTTTCGGGTTGGAATTCTCCGTTTGTCTTTGTTTGTTTGTTTCCAATTTCAAAATAAATTTGAAGTTATGAAACAGTTCTAGATATATGTTAGAGTAATTTTACTTTCATTCTTTTTCTTCCTTCTATTGTAATTTTTCTGAGAATAAAATTTGGTCTTGGAACATTTGCTTTTGTAAAAGACAACTTAATCAATTTTGAGGTTTTTTTTTTTTGAATTTTTATCTCGTTTTTCCTTTAAATTTTTGTTCAAAATGACTGGAAACATTTGGGAGCCTGATTGAATGTAGTTAAGTTGATTTGTTTTTTCTGTGTTTCAGATTTTAATTCTGTCAGATCTATTTATGTTTTTATTCTTCTTTTTGATTTTGTTTCTGTTCTTCATTTTGATTTTGTATTGAAGGTGAATGTCATTGTTAATCTATCTTTGTTGAATATCTGTCTTCCAAATATGTTGTTCCTCTGAGTAATCAATGGGTATGAAAAATGCAACTTCAAATGCTAAAATATGAAGAAAAAAAAATTCTTATCTTTTTTCTGGGCAATCAATTAGAGTAATAATAATAATAATAATAATAATAATAATAATAATAATAATAATAATAATAATAATAATAATAATAATAATGGTATGATTTAAAAATTAGGTTTAATTAGCATGGTCTGATTCAAATAAATTATAGTTCGATTTAAATAAACCAAATGGTAGTTTTGTTATTTTGAAAAATTTTAATCAAAATCGTTGACTTTTTCAGTTGACTAACGCCGTTTCTGGACGGAAGGACTTGATAGTATAATTTTTCAAATTTAAGGTACCCGATGATACAATTTCCAAAATAGAGCGATCTCAGAGTATATTATGCAAAATCTCAGTAACCTATAAATAATTTACCCTAAATAAATATACCAATTAGACAAAAATCAAATGCATTAAAATCACTAGTCCCTAACTGAAAATCCATTTCCAAAATGAAATGGTTTCCTAATTAATAAAACATTTCCCCCCAGAACTTATTAATAATCTTTCCAAATCAAAATTACTTTTCAATTTAAGAGCATAAAATCATTTGAAGAATATGACAAGCTGATATGATATGGCATAAAACTCTTATTGGCTTTAATTAAAGCATGCAAAACCATGCTTAGAAGCAATTAATTATATCATATAGCAGATGAATCGCCTATTACACATAACTCCAACGAAAGATTGGATTTGTTTTAAAGCGATTATTAAAATAAGTAAAGACAAATTTAAAAGCTAGTTTTGGATTTTAGCTAAGCGTAAAAGACAGAAATGGAGTGGATTTGGAGAGGAAATCCCAAATTAAGGTGGCTTAAACTTTTTATTGTTAATCCTAATTAAAGGAAAAGCACTTTAATTACCTTCCCTGCTCAACTAATTAAAATGCACAATATAAGTGGTAGAGCTAAGTAGACTCACTCATGACTCACTCTTCATTACAAGGCTTACAAGCAAATGAAAGTGAAGATTCAAAATTAATTCTCCAATAATTGACTTGCCTATGTGTTAGTCTAGTGGACACCTTTGATAATCGTACCTCAATTCATTTAAGCCTATTTTTTCATATATACCTCTAATAGAATGTTTTAGATCTCATAATATATTTAAAGATTAATTAATTTTAAATATATATTAGCATTTATTAAGTATAATTAAAAAGTTTTTTAAAAAATAAAAACGAGTATTGAAGGTTTATTAATATTTAGAGAAAACAAAATGGAATTATTGGCTGCTTTTTGTAATTTAATTATTATAATAACACAAACTTATATAACAATTTATTATATTTGCCTTTAGTTTAATTGGCATGATAGTATTACCGATTGATGAATTGGACAAAGTTAGAAATTATCATAATTAGTATAAAATATTAATTTCTCTCATCAACATCCAATAGTCCTAGGAGAGATTTAGTAAAATAGCATAAATTAAGTTTAGTTAAAAAGTTGACATAAAAGTTTTAAAATTAAAAAAAAAAATAGCACATTAAAAAAAGTTGAAAATACCAAAGTTGCCCTTTTTTTGTTAAAAAAAATTAATTTTAAAAAATAAAAAAAAATGGAAAGTTACAAACAGAAAAACAAAACAACACAACACCATCAGAAATGGGCCAACTGTCATCACTATTCATTAATAGACAACAACGACGATCTCCACTGGCATCAGAACTGACAGTAAGTGGCTGAAAGAGCTAAGTTGACAATAGATGACTGAAAGGCCTAAAAAAGTCAAATATAATTTTTAGTTTTTTTTTAAACATAAAAAAGACAACATGGTAAAAATACAAAGAATACTGGTTCTTTAATTAAAATAATTTAATGCTATTTTTTGTTAAAAAGTAAAAAATGTATTCTCTCTTATAATTTCCTAAATACACAAAAAATATCCCAAATAAAAAAAAATTAAAGACTACAAAAGTTTCAGATGGTGTAACTTCATCTTCCCAAAGCTTTATCATGCTCTCATTAAAATAATGGCAACTTTAAACTCTTAATTAAGTCTAAAATACTTAATTAAAAAAAAAACCAACTCTAAGAAATTTGCTGCCACAGGTTTTTATAAAAATATGCTCTATTCATCTTAAAATTTAATATGGTTAACATTACTTTGTTAAATAAATAACACAGCTGCTTCTAAAATTTTGACCAGTTTAAACTCTTAAGTACTGCAAATCTACCTTGATTTTCACACGTATTGAACAAATTTAGCTACCATGACTAAACTGTAAATTTTCTTAATTTATATTTTTATATTAAGGATGAAGGCTCACTTTGCTAACTGAATATTTACATAATTACATTTTATATCAATTAACCCAATCAACTTGGATGAATTATTAAATTAGATCAATTGTCATTAGCACGCAGCCTGAATAAAATTTGCTAACCAATATTTAAATACAAAAATTATTGAAGCATAGATATGATACAAAAAAATGGGTTGAAGCTTCAAGTGAGTTAAAACAGAGAATAGTGGAGGGTTGGATTCTCCCTACCAACCCTTTTAACAAAGTTTCTGACCAAAATATACCATGTCACTTCACTAGGTAAAAAGTCACTATTGACCCCTCTATGGAGGAGGAAACAGGCATCATCAAACATCCCCTCTCGGCAGTACCAACAAATCAAAGTATTATAAGTAACAGAATCAGGTTGCATTCCCTCAACCTTCAATTTCTCAAACAGATTGAAAGCCTCCCGGATGCGTCCCATCTTGCATAAACCATTAATCAAGGTGTTGTAGGTTACGATATCAGGAGAGAATCCTCGATGAATCATATCCCTCAGAAACTCGAGTGCAACTTGTACATTACCAATTTTACACAGACCATTAATCAATATATTGCATGATATGGTACTGGGAGTTAAATCCTTCATTATCATTTCTTCAAACAATCCTAATCCCTTCTCAATTGCCCCAGTTCTGCAGAATGCTTTAATTAAGCAATTGTATGTTATTTCATCAAGAGGGCAGCCCCTAAATGACATATCATTCACGAGCTTAAGTGCTTCTTGAATTGCACCTCTATCCAAAAATGTATGAATCAATATGTTGTAAGTTACTGTATTGGCGATAACACCATCCATAAACATGTCGCGATACAAGCCTAAGGCATCCTGCACCTTATCAACCCTGCAAAGACCAAATATTAGTGTGTTAAATGTATATATGTCGGGCTTCAATCCTTTGCTTGACATTTCACCAAGCATGTTCAGAGCTTCACCAACCTTCCCATCCTTGCATAAAGCAGATATTAGGGCATTATATCCCAATATATTCAGACCAAGCCCCCGAGCAGACATCTCGCTGAAAACGTGATAAGCTTCCTCCAGTTGACCATTCTTGCAGAACCCATCAAGCAATATAGTGTATGTTATTACATTTGGGTTGCAACCATGGACGACCATCTCATTAACCAAATCAAGAGCTGAACCCATAAGTCCCTTCATGCAAAGCCCTTGTATCAATATATTGAATGTGAAAACATCCGGTCTACATCCATTTTTTAACATCCTATCATAAAAAAGTGTCTTTGCTTTATCCAAGTGCCCACTTTTCACATACCCATTGGTCAAGATATTAAAATGAACAGCATTTGGATCAGGAACTTTGTTGAACAACGCCTGAGCTTCATCAACACACCCTGTATTGCACAACCCATGCAGTAGAACTCGATATGTCATATCATTAGGGGTGAAACCTCGAAGAATCATCCGATCTACCAATTTTGCTCCCTCATGAATCCGTCTAAGCCTGCACAAACCATGAATAACATCATTGAAAGTATCAACGTCAGGCATGCAACCCATTAAAAACATTTCCTCCAATAGTTTCAGTGCTTCACTCACTCTGTCCCTCATGGAAAGTGCATGTATAAGAGTCTGGTAGATCACTGGATTGGGCACACACCCATATTTTGTCATGTCTCTAAGTAGTGAACAAGCATTATCAACTTCATTAACCATACAAAGTGCTTTCATCACCACCCCAAACGTGAAAACTGTGGGTGAAACACCCTTACCCAACATGTCATAAAAAATGTTGGATGCTATTTTTGGACAATTACCAGAAACAAGTATGCCCAAAACAGTATTGTAAGACCTAAATGTCGGTTCACAAGAATAAAGACCCTTCATATCCAACAGCAACCTAGTAGCTTGACCAGGCAAATTGACTCTCCCATATTTCTTCATAATACATATGAAGAGGGATTCTCTAAAAACGATCCCTTCTTCTTTCATCTGTAACAATAACTCATCTATAACTTTAAACTCCTTATTTTCCCCAAGCTTATTAATCAACAAATAGTAAACCTCAAATGTGTGGCAATAGCCCTTTTGGGAACCTGCCCATTGAAACAATGTCATGGATGTTGCTACATCGAGTGGCAATTCAAGAAGCTTACATAGCTGAAATGGAGTAATTTGATTAAAGGATTTTTGAAGCTCTTTGAGGTCAAACGGCTTGAGCAATCTTTCCCAATCAATATCATCATTTGACCCATCGCCTTTTACATTACTACAATTCCTGTAAAAGCCAGATGCAGAAACGGCGAAATAAGAGCTTTTAGGCAAACACTGTAGCCTTTTGCCCAAATAAGCTGTGAGCTTTGCTCCTTTTAGCATTAGTGAACATGAAGAACTTTTCTCCGTTTAGCATTTGTTAACATAAAAAACTTGCCCATCAATCCAACAGCTTTTGCATATATTCCATGCTAGATTTGTAGACGTCCAGCACCAAAAAGTGTAGATGACTGCTGCTTGGAAAACCACATGAAAAGCCAAAATAATGATCAATTGAGCATACGATTTTGTCATTAAATAAAAAGAAAAATAAGAAACTCATCACTGATTATTCTCCAAACAAGCCTCAGAGTTGCAACAGAAGATAAACCACTAAATATATTTTTGATAGAAAACAATGCAACAACAACAACAAGCATAGAGAAATGTTAAAGAAAGGGTGGAAGAAAAATGTAATGCAATTAATAAATAGCTATTGGCCCCATTCTTATACGAACTTAAAAAACATGCAACCCATTTAGTTTTTACTAACCTAAAACACTCACAGAACCCTAAGATTTATACTTTCCTACAATCTTGTAAATAGCTTTGCTCATGCTCAATGTAGTGATTCTAATAAAATACATTAGCATAAAATTAAAAGTAATTTAAAAGTAGCTTTTGTTATTCAAATACATATTTCTGCCTTTTAAAAGAAATAACGAATTCTGCCAATTCATAAAATTTCATATCATAGAATTTTTGAATTTCTACATCCAAAAAAAAAAAAAAAAAAAAATTCAGCCAGAGTTCCATTTATTTATATTAAATATTAATTTCAGCAAAAATTAAATATAAGTAGGTGGGCATCTAGCTGATAAATCATAGTGTACAAAAAATGAATCCAGGTAGTGTTCAGATAAGGATCGTTCATCCAAAATTCAATAAACCAAATGTTTTTGGTTTCCTAATTAACGAAATCATACAACAGCATTTACCTCGAAGAGTGCAATACTTTAATAAAATTCGCTGTATTAACAACAGAAAATCAGCTTCATCACAATAATTTCAGCAAAACTATGGAAAACATAATTTCAGCAAAGGACAATATATGCAAAGAATTGAAATCAACATAGCAGGTGTTCAAGCTCATCTGAAATCATAAAGAAACCAAAATGAAAAGGAAAATAAATTCAAACAACTAACTTGCTGCACTAAAGAATTTGTTTTCTGCACTTAAAGAGCAATTTCAAGCTCCAACTGAAATCCATCCGACGGTGGAGCTGCTACTCCTCGGCTATTCGACGGCGAACGCCTGAGCTTGTTCAGAGATTCCGTTGGTCTCTCCAAATCAAACGCAAGAAAGAAGTCAAGAAACTAGAGAAGAAGAGGGCTTAATGTGTAGTTTAGTTTCAGAACTAATCCAAATAAAATTAGGGGTTTTCGGGTGGAAGTTTTGGCAAAAGGTTGTACGTGAAATTCCTTCTTGTCCCAGCAAGGGACATTGATGATCGAGAAAAAACGGCGTCGTTTCACTAGAACAACAAGGGGTAATGTTATAAATGATGCTCAAACTTTCGTTACTATTCTTTTTGCTGCCCAAACTTTGAAAAGGAACAAAACAGTGCCCAAACTTTCAGAAAAGCATCAAAGGAGTCCTAATGGCCAGGTGGCAGGCCAGGTCCGGCAAAGGGACCTTTTCCAGTTGCCAACTCAGAATTTGGTAGAAGTGGGAGATTTGGACGGGATATCATGGACGAAAAAATTTTTTTGTTTATAAAATATATATACACACGCATTTGATATACGCACCTGAAGGGAGAAGTTTCATTTGTGGAGATATGTTTGCTTGACTTGCTCATGATTACAGATTTCATTAGAAAATAGACGGGATTAGGTACCTGTAAATATTTTTGTTGGACTTTCTAGTTTTTGTGCAATACATTTATGATTTTTCTCAGCTTATTGAAAATAACAAAAAATCAATGCAATTTGATGTTGAAGATAATTTTTATGTTTTATACTGAGACTTGAGACATTGTAAATTAAAATGCGCAAGTTGAAAATTTAGGAGTAGAATTGGAGGAAGAAGAAGCAAGAAACAAGGTTTTATATTGTGCATTTCATGGTTCTGTTTCAACAAATCCATGTTTGGCCTCTTTGTTCCCACCTCAAGTAGTTACAAATATTAAGTTCATTTTTGATATTATGTCTGTTCCTCCACTGTGGCACCACATTTAGCATTTTAAGGGGGAGTTTCTTTTTTAAAGAAATAATAAGGAAAGTCATATTTTGCGCGAATCTGATTTAGTTTCCCATATATATTAATCTGCCATAGCTTGAGAGAGTTTCATAATATCTTTAGTTTTCCATGTATATTAATCTGCCATAGCCTGGGAGAGTTTCATAGTCATATTTTCTAGAAATGTACTACAACAGTACATTGATATATATAGGGCAACTATAATTCTGAAGCCTGTAATATTAAATATATACTTGTACTGATAGATTCAAATTTATATTGAAACCATAGATGATGTAATTTATTATTTTGCACCTTGCTATCACGTCTAGATATCTATGAATATGAAGAACCGAATGCCAAGGAAGAAAATTTCCATGATCAAGAGAATGGCATGATAGAAAGTTATTATGGTACATGCATTTTTTAAACTCACATCAATGGACTTCATGTAGATTCCTACAACTCAGGTAACATATTACATGATTCAACAGGCCAAAAATTATGTTGTTGCACAAGCTCAACGACATGGCAGCTAGGTAGAGAAAATAGGATAGTTTTTTAAATCCTTAGATCAAACATTGCTCCTCAGAAAGAATGAAAATTGTTGCTTGTAATGAAGAAAACAATGTGGATTATCTATTATTTTTCGTTAATGGTAGACATTAAAAATGTGCACCCGCAGCGGGGAAATAACTAGTATTATCTACAAAGTGCAAACAGTGTGGAAGTCCATAAAAAACCCGAACTTTCAAATATGTAAACTTGCACTTTCTTCATATATAATTAATGCTTAATGCTAACTAACCTTGTTTTGCTTACATTAGGATAACATAAACAATCTCCTAAACCTTTTTTTTTTCATTTCAAAATAGTTATCCTTAACCGTCTCATTTAAAATATGCTTCTATTATTAATTGACAACAATAATACTATGCTAATGATTAAAATTCTTAGTGCTAAAGTAAGTTGAAGAATTTAATTAAGGAAATCGAACACTTATATATATACCCATTAAGCATAACTCCAAAAATGTAATATTATTTCTGCCTCCCTAAACAACTTATACAAATAATAGTATTCCGACCAAAGTATTTGTTATTTATTAATTGTTTATGCTACCAATATGGAAGTCAACTTCGATTTGGATATTTGGTTATCATTATTAATTGACATTATGAGATCTGAATTGTGTACCAATTGTAATCAACTCAAATTTAGTTAAAAAAAAATTACAAGAATGCAGGGACTATAAAGATTTAGAAACCATCAATAGAGCTAGTCATTTTTAATTATTAAATTTATTATTTCTTAAAATTAGTAAAAAAAAAATTAATACTATAGAACTATGAAATAAACAATGTATATTGTAGATAAAAAATAATTTTTTATTCTAAAATATTTATGAGGGTAAATATGTCAAAATTCATTTATTAAGACAATATGTAACTATTTAATCATTTAATCATTCAGCTCAATAACATATATAAGTATATGTAATTTTGGTCAGAGTAACAAATTTTCTTATTGTAAGAATTTAGCAATGATTATAACATAAAATTATCAATCATGGTAAAATTTAATTATATATAATATTATTAGTCTTTTAATAATTAAATTTATTTTATTTAAATATTTAATATATTATACAAATATAGTGTTATATAGATTATATTTAATTATAATAATTAAATATTATTATTTAAAAAAATTAAATTAAATATAATATCCTAAATAATTATTTAAAAATTAATTTAATTGTAATTAATGTAATAAACTTAATCTAATCATAATGTAAATCAGCAACAGTTGGAAAGAAAAAGCTTGGAATAAGATCCCATAAGTTCATTAGAGTTCAAAATGGCTATACTATGGAATACAAAACTAAAACAGAGAAATATATATCTAAAAAAAAATTAAAAAAAGTATTTACATGGAGTGCATGAAAGTTTTTATGCATTAAACCAATAATTTGATACTACTGCGGCAAATGATATAAAAATAAGAGTATTTATATTTATTATAAAGAGAAATAATTTTAATATAATTGGTTTAATATATGAATCTGTTTAGGGAATCGGATATGAGGAAGTCACATACAGGGACGGAGGTAGACTGGGGCTGGTGGGGGCTCGAGCACCCGGCCATCGCCGGAGTCCTTTAAGGCTGATATTTTGTCCCCCAAGGAGGTTGCTGGCTGAAGATGATGAAAGAGGGTTTTGATATTTAATTTTTAATTTCTTTTATGTTTATGATCAAAACGACGTAGTTTGATCTTAAGTGATAAAGATAATTAATGTGAAAACAAAAAAATCAAATCATAATTTATAACAAAAAGAAAGAGCAAGAAAAGAAAATAAAAGAAAGGGGAATAGCTTGTGGGAGCAACAACAATCCAAGACCATCGACCGACCACCACTCCTGGGTTGCCACCGGTGGATTGTTGAGAGGCAAGTTTAATTTTTCTTTTTTTATTTTTTGAATTGTACATAAAAATTCTAGGGTTTATATTTTGTAAAATTTCGATTAATAATTGAATGCTAATTAATTGCTTAACGCTATGATATGATGTTGTTAGAATTTAATTCTTGAGAATTTGTGAAATTGGAATGGCATTGCTATATATAATATTTTTGAATATTATCCAATTGATTTGAAAGATTGATTAATTGAATGGTATGCATTTGTATTTTAATATAAATTTGAATTTGATTAGGATCAATTATTAGTTGTTGAGTTTCATTAACCCAGCACCTCATTTCTTGGTCGGATATGTAAACTTTTTACAACCATAAAATATTATTTTGTAAACTAAATTTATATAATATATTTTTAATTTAACCATCCAGCTAATTGACTTAATATAAATAATTTAAGCAAGAAGGTTGACAAACATATTTTCCCCTAATAATTTGATATGCGGCTTGTCATTTTGTGGCATTAGTGGGAGTGTAATGGGCAGTTTTGGTGCACAAACATAATGGAAAGCACTTAATTTGTCTTTATATACTATTTCTAAGTATCGATTCAATTTCTTACTATTTTTTTTTTTTTATTTCAGATTCAACTTCTAAGGTCGTAATACAGATATTCATATTACTATTGAATCAAATGACAAAGGACAAATATTAGGATGCTCATAATACCAGTGCAAGATGGTTTTTTTTTTTTTTTATTGATTATTCATACATCAATTTTTAAAAAAAAATTGATAAAATAATCCCATTGTAAATAAGAAATTTTGTGGGTTTGTAATACACATGCTAGCGTGTTTTTACTAAAAAGAAAACTTTCCATAGACAAGTGCAAAGCAGAGTTTTCAAATATTTATTTATTTAAAACAATTTTCATATTTTATCTCTTAAATCTATTTTATTAATACATTTTGAGTGTGAATTTTATCTTATTTGTGGAAATTTATTGTTTGATACTATCATGTTATATTTTTCCTTAAGACAATTCAAAGTACATGCTAGATTATTGATGGAGATAATATCTTTCAATTTCTCTAATTCTATTATATTGATAGAGCTTGATAGTGTAATATATTCTTCTTTTAAAGTTTGATTCCTCTAATCTTTTTGTGAGTTTTTAATGCAGTCAGTTTTCGAAAAAATAATTACAAACAATCGCAGAAAGTTTTATGTATCGTCCAATTTAAAAGGTCAGTTTTAACCTAATTAATATCTATTTTCAATAAAATATTTAATTTTTTTTTTTACTAAAGCTAAGTAAATTTACAATTATAGAGTTGTAAAATGGGTTAAGCAAAGCCACAAAGCCTAATATATTAAATGTTTCTAACATGTATTATCTTCAATTTAAAAAGAAAAAAGTACTGTTGTACAGAGACATTATATATATATAGCACAGCGTATAATTACACACTGCAGGTCGGCGGTGCTATCCATTTAATTAAAAAAAAAAAAAAAGAGAAAAATATAGATTTTGAACAGCATTCAAACAAAATAAAGAAACAAAACTTTGGTTGAACCAATGAAAAGGCTTAATTGAAGATAGAAGTAAAGCTTACCTGAAACAGGTAGGTAAAAAATTATATTAATAGTGTAAGTTATCCGTAATTATAAAGTGACATAAGTTTAAAAGCTAAGCTTGGCAGCGACGTTGTGCTTATCTGACACCAGTTACCACTATTTTTTATATCACCGTCCCAAATGGTCACTTACCTCTAAACTTTAATTATGCATACCTCCTTATAATTTTACTCTTTTCAGTGGATCATTAACCATAAACCTCCTTTAATTACCCCCAAATTCTCTTTTTATATTGTCTAAAAAATACTTCGTAATTAGATTGATTATTATATATTTTCTTTTTGCATTATTTATTATTTAATATAAATTATTATTATTTATTACTAAAGGCAATATTGAGTCATTTCAAAAATATATGTGTTCATTTTAAAATGTGCTCTTCTTTTTAATTACACATCAAATAAGTCTTATATATCTCCTATCCTCTAATAATAATAATAATAATAATAATAATAATAATAATAATATTATTATTATTATTATTATTATTATTATTATTATTATTATTATTATTATTATTATTATTATTATTATTATTATTGTTAAAGAATGACAGTGAAATAGTGGACAAGTCATAGTTCAAATATAAGGAAGAGAAACAGTTAAAAAGAGGTAGGTAGGCTAAGGCTAACTATAAAAAAACGAACTTTTCCACGTAAGATGGCAAATCAAGATTAAGGGTATTGAATTACACCGCTGTCCACTATCTTACATTCTCATCAAAACCACTCTATAAATACTCGTATTATGCTTAACATTCTCAAATCAAACACTAATTAAGCTACTAAATATTGTTATTATTATTAGTAATTGAGCTGTTTCAATGGCAAACTCAAAATTATTGGTGTGCTTAACCATTATCACAATTATCATCTTATTGGTGTTTTCTGCAAAGGTAGAAGGTAGCCGTCCTCTGAATCCCATGTTCAAGAAGAAGAACAACGTAAGAGTAAGACAATTATATGAGGCTTTGAATGATTTTGCCAATCAACTAAACAAAAATGGCTACGAATATCCTGACAGAAAGAGTCCTGGAGGTCCTGATCCTCAACATCACACCATGAATAATTAACTTATTGCTTCTTCTTCCTCATTTTTACTTGACGTTTTCTATGTTTCTTCTGCTTTGTATTCTTAATTTTCTAAATTTCAATGTAGGCTTGTTAAGGTTGGTGCTCTTGCATTCTTACACTTGTGGGATTTCGAATTTTGAGTACAAAATCTATCATTAATTAATTTAGTGAAAGAATTTTATTCAAAAGGGAGAAAATATTTTATTACGCATCACACCATGTTTTATAACTCACAATATTATTCATGTTCAGATGTGTTTCGAGATTTTTAATTTGACATTTCAGTTTCTTTATATATATATATATATATGTGTTGCAGAAATTTCTGTGTCAAAATATAAGTTTGGACCTTTTTGATAAGGTGTAAGCTTTTGACAAGAATAAAAATGATGTTCAATGGAGGTTTTTGTCATGTTTTGACCATTTTGTTTAATAAGAAAAATGTTGACTTCCTTAACCTAATGTCAAATATCAAATTGTCACTAACTTAAGTGCTCTCACAAGCCAAAAACTTAATTATCGCTAATCCAAATAAAAACTTTACTAATTTTTAAAACAACATATGACATATTTAAAATGAAAAAAAAATTATAAATTTGTCCCCACAGTTTGACATATTAAGTAATTTTTCCCTTATTTTTTAGATTTTTTTCATCCACATATTTTGAAATATTATATTTTTTGTGCTCGTGTTATAATTTTTATCAAACACAGTTAAATTTTTAATTATTTTGTATATTATACCTAAAATACCCTTCTTACGTTTTCTTCAACCTCACAAAGTAACCCTAGCCGCAGCCGCCATTTGCAGGTCAAGTCCAGACAGATATGGGTTTGTAGCAACGGGTGGGATTTGTTAATATTGATGCTATAGAAAATCTGAAACCGACCCTTCTTCTCTCAACCCACAACCAACTTCATCACCACCAACCATACAAAATACACAAATCTGGTAAAATGAAGTGTTTCTTGCTTCTTCTTTTTATAGAAAACATAGTTTCTCAAATTTGTTTATCATCTCCACCATAAATAATAATTAAATTAATGAAAACTTGCACGAATATGAATGCTTCTTGGTGATGGATTTTTTTGCTTGCAAAAGTATGTTATTTTAGAAATTTTTTAAAAAATGAAAATAGATTTCTGGTGTTACTTTTTCATGACGAAGGATAGATGAACATGAAGCATGAACAGAATCGAAAGGTACGAGGAAGAAGAAAATGCAGGAAAAGTATTTTAGGTATAATAAAAAAATAATTAGAAATTTAATATTATTTAAATAAAAATTTAACGGGAGGACTACATGGATAAAAAAAATATAAAAAACGAGGTACAAAACAATACAATATATTAAACTACAGCAATAAATTTATAATTTTCCCTTAAAATAAAACAATACAAAAATTATGACGTAAATTTATTAAAAAAATACCATAACTCGAATGTGTTAACCCGAAAGTTTTATATAACTAGTAGTAAATCATGTAGTCTAAGTTTTTTCCCCTTCAAAAGTCAATCCAAGTGTTTATGACGTAATCAATTACAACGGTCCAATAATTTTCTAATTTCGTATTTTAACGAAAGTAAAAAGGTTTAATTATAATTTAGTCGGTTGATTTTAGCATCTTATATATTTTAATTTCTCAGTTTTTAACATTAATTTTTTAGTCCTTTTAGTTTCTCATTTTCAATATTATTTTTTAATCCTTGTTTATATAGTATTGTGTATTTTGGTAATTATTATTACTTTTTTTTTAAGCATATAAACGGTTCAGATTAATTCAAATTCACTAATTATGAGCACCTTAAATGATGAGATAGTTGGCTAAAGAATTTAACAATTATTTATGCCCAAACGGGTATTGAACACCAATAATTATTATTAATTTACATAAACATTTGTCACTAAATTATATATTAATGTACAATTATATACAATTGTAAATTAAATATAAATATCTTAGGTTGGATGTGGATTGTTAACACAGAATTCTATGAAAACACCAAGACGATAGGCATACGTTTCTATTCAACTTGTGGATGTGTGATCCCTGGATCTTTGCCCAAGCTCTATGAAACCGATGATGATCCTTCTGCCTACTACTAGTATTGACTGCGTTTTATGTTGATACCTTCTGCGTTTTATACTTATAGCCAGGATTGAAGTATCAAATACTTGGTGCTCTTCTGGCACGTGCTGAGCATGTGGTTTAACCTAAGTATAAATGCTGTGATGAGAATGTGATGGGTCGGGTGGTTATTGTTGTTCTTCAGTTTTCTCTGAGCAGTTTCTAGTCTGTGCACCCTTTCGTTTTCTCTTTTCTCTGTACAGTTTCCATTGTGTTTCTCTGTGTAATTTCTTGAGCCTTGTGTTACTATGAGATTGTTCTTGGATAACTGTATAGTTTGGATCTCTCTTACTGGTAGAGATTCTGTAGGCGAGAGTGATCTGAGGGTTTATTCTTTAGGGTTTGTAACTGTACTGTTGGTTTCTGGTTCTTTAATAAGATCATGGTGCTCTGGCTGTTCTCCCCTTGGATGTAGCCTTACTGTGTGTAAGGTGAACCAAGTAAAATCTTTTGTGTGCTACTGTTGATGAATCTGTTATTCTGAAGTAGTCTAGGGTTTACTCCGTAACAGTTTCAATGTAATGAATATTTAATTATTTACAAAATCATTCACATATGACATGATGCATGATTAAACGTTTATTCTCTTTAATTAACTTAATTCCATTTATAAAACAATCCTATTTCATTTGAATTTTAACTTATAATGTATGTTTTCTATATTAAAAACACTTATCAATGTTATTTATCTCTAATTTCTAACTCAGATTATCATTTATCGATTATTTTAACAATAACTATAACAATTAACTCAATTTATTAGCCAATTAATTCAATTTATACAAATAAATTCAATTTAAACAAAAAAAGACTCAATGGAATAAGTTTTAAAGTTTATAGGGACTTAATTGAAGTTCGACAGTAAGTACAAAGGGTCAAATTATAATTTTTTGAAATCAATTTGGACAGAAGGAGCCAATTGAAAATAATTAAAAGTTCTGAAGAGCTTAATTCAAAACGGGCCAGAACTATAGGGACCAAAATGAAGTCTGCCAGAAATTAAATCCGGTAGAACTAAATTGAAAACAATTAAAAGTTTGCTGGATAGGACAAAATTACATTAAATTATAAACTTTAGGGGCCAAAATGTAATTTTACAAAATTCAGGTACCTGGGGGGAAAATTCATCAAAACGCAGCAAAGGCTACCGATTTGATCTTCTTCCTCCTCTAGCCAGCAGTTGCAACAGCGATTCTGGCCATTTCCGATGTCTCCTCTTAGCCCAAAAACTTTTCAGACTTTACACCTTTCACAGACACTTACGAACCTCCATGCACAAAGATTTCCCCATTTTTCCTCTCTTTTTTCCTTATGTTTCTCTTTCTCTTCTGTTTTCTTATTCTTCTGTTTTCTTTTGATTCTAGACTCTCTTCTCTCTCTCTTCTTTCTAATTTGTTCCTTAACTTACTTGGACAATAAGGAAGCCTTGTGACTGTATTTTTTTCTTCCTTTTTTCTTCTCTTTTTTCTTTTCTTCCTTTTCTTTGTTATCTTTCTTTCTTCCTCTACTTTCATTTCTCTTATGGTTCCCTTCTTTTCTTCCCTCTGTCTCTCTCTTTCACCCCTTGCTTTCTGTTCTAATCCCTTCTTCTAAAACTAAACCAAGTCCAAAGTAAATTAGAAGTTTTTTCTCCTTTCAGTTTAAACTTTACACCTCATTCTTTTTATTTTCTTCTTTCTTTCTACTTATCTTTGTTTTCACTTATTTATACATATATATCCCTTTTCTGTTTCGATCTTCTTTATT
>CANUEY010504349.1:0-13940 GCA_948099555.1 Croton setiger | reverse complement strand
AAAGTTATCTTATTCCCGGGATCAGGGCATCAACTGCTTCATTTAGAAGTTCATACCCGTTAGCAGTAGCAAAGGTCGGAATAAATAGGAGCCGCTCTTGTGAAAAGATTCCCTGCGGTTGCTGTTGAAGGAAGAAAAGGATCTTCTTCCATAATCTTATTCCCCAATGCTTAGCTTAACTTTAGCTCTCAGGCTAGGGAGTGACTAAGCCTTGAATAGCTTTGTTCAACTGTACCTGTGCTTTTCAGTATTCAATTCCATAAGCCAGGAAGGAAGTGCGCATTCAGCTCTGCCTCTAAGTCAGCTTGGCTTGTGGTTGTGGATCGAACTATGACTCCAAATAGACTCGGGGTTGGACTGAGACTGAGTTGGGCAAGGGCCTTTACTTTACTATCTTTTCTTTTAACACGTACGATGTGTAGCCTTTCCATCCTATATTTAAGAAATAAGGTATGATGTTACTCTCACCGTAATTCCCGTCTGCATCCCCTTCTGTTCTTGCTCCTGGCTGCCTTGAACTTTGCTTGGGCAGAGTTGCCTTTAGCTATTCAATGAAACCCGTCCGCCAATCTCCTACTTTTTTTGATAAGCCTATCGATCTGAGAGCACTGGCTGGGATTCTCTCTTGTGGTACGCCTTGGGGGATAAAGAGATGCTACCTCGTCTTACGGTCTTATAACACCTGATCTCTGGCCGAGCCTTTGTTACACGAGTTTGAGCTTTCCCACCGGAAATGCCTTTCTTTTGGTTTTAGCACAGGTTTGTGTTTTTAGGATGCCTTTTCTCGGCCTCTTGGCTTGGTTGGGACTTCACCTCACCCTGTAAGTAACGAGTTGCGATATGGGCATCCTTCAAGCTTTGATTGGGATTGGACGGATCCCTGTAACAAGAACAAGATGAAGAGAAAGCCTTAATGCTCCACCCCGGACTTAGTAAGATCAGGATCAAAGCAAAACAGCTAGTCCAGTTGAAGACAAGGCAAGAGTTCTGAAAGTACCGATTTCCTGATCTCGGAAAAGTACCTGGTCTACTTTCAATTTGTCTGAAAGCCTTATGAGGAGAAGGTTCAGGGGAAGACGCGGGATAGGGTCACCATCAGGAGTTGTTATCCCCTCACCTAATATTGTTTCTCCAACCTCACCGTGTCTGAGCAGATTATCTGAGTTTTCCATTAGTGTTCCGGGAAGAAAGTAGAGCCAGCGCTAAGCTTTCAGAAAGGGGAGATCCGATCTTTCTCTGCCTCTGTGGGCATTAAAATTAAAACAAGAGTTTAAGAGGGCTACGGTAAAATAAAAGCCCTATGCAGAGATTGTTTCATATGCAGAGATTGTTTCAAAGGAAAGAAGGAGCGTAAGCAGCCTTTTTTCAGAAATGAACAGATATGAGATAGATGGACAGAATGCGCTCTTAGCAATTGAATCATCATAGGCTTAGGCTGTTGGAGAAGGGCTTGTTTGCTATTAAATAGAATCGGTTGTTAACGAATAAGCTGCACATGAGCTAGTGGGATATCGATAATATGAATCTCACTTTATCCATTTTTTTTTCATGTCCAGATTTCCGACAAGTATAATAGTACCAGAGGAATACGCCCAAAATCAATCAACTGCTGGTATATAGAATCAGTTCTTTTCGTAGCCGCTCTTGGTCCAATTGAATCAGCAACCGCTGGTACAGTAACCGGTGTAAGTTGACCGGATACGAGAACTCTTGCCCAACCATCCGACACGACATATATATATAGCAAAATTTATTCCTGGATCGACTCTCGATTGACCTCAAGGTACGCATCCATTCGATGGAATCAAAGCAGAGACATCCATATTCGCTTTATCCCTGTTACGACCTCAGAAGCTAGTTAATTAGTCGGCTCCGGGAGACGGCTGGGATGATTATATTAAAGTAAAGGACGAGTATACATCCAACCATTCTTTGGAAACCGATCCTGGAGAGCAAGCCTACCTTTATTGGGATTTTCTATCGATCGATAAGCACGGGTGGGGTAATCTTCTTAGTGAATTGTTTCCTACTCGGGCCCACCGACTTCCTTTGACTACTCCTGAGATATAGTGGAAACATTTTGTTGGAGAGTGGGGAGTGAAAAGACCAATGCAGCAGAGAAATGTTGATATGATAGCCCGGGAATAAAGCATACTAAATCCTCCGCTCCGGGACAGCAAGAAATATATTTATTATTTCTTTTTACTAGATTGGAGGAACTCCGGCTACACCAGCTAGGAATAAAAAAAGAGCAACTCAACTGCTGAATCAACTGAAACTGCCTTCCTTAATAGACGAGGAGCGGGAGTAAGAAGAAGGAGCGGGTCCTAAGCAGATTGCGGGGTTCCCCTTCAAGAAAAAGTGTCTCAGCCGACCCTCCTTTTCCAGCTCGTAAGGCATCAGACGCCTGAAAAAGCGGAACAGATCTATCCGCGGGAGAAGAGTTCCTACTTAGAGTAGCTCCAGACTTGTGGTCTGACAGGTAAGTATAGGCCAGGAGATAAGATCCTATTCCTGCTCTTCTGGTATACCCTCTTTTTTTGTCTTCTTAGGACAAGGGACCAGACAAGTCCAAGGATTCACCTCCGAGTTATCCTCTTCCGGTGGGGGAAAAGTAAAAGCAACTACTCCAGGCGCCCTCGGATCATTGGTCCGATGGCCTCACTCGTGGTTTTTTTTCCCTACTGCAATGCAAGAGGGGCGATGCTCTTCAAACATACTTTTCTCCGGTCGTAGACATGATATTTAGATCACCTTGAGAAGGAAAATCCGCTATTAAAGGTGGTGAGAGAACGGTCTTTCTCGACGACTTGGGATGAATCGATGGACTCCGGGAAGCTTCGTTCCTACATTCTGCTCTCAAAGGCATTCCTTTTTTTGTTAATTTTACGGGAAAACAACAAGGAAAGGGGCTAAGATCCTCGTTGACAACATGAATTCGTACGCAAGATACCGAATTGGATCCCTAAAATTCATAGATGGGAATTGATGAATTAAAGAAGCAGTAGGAATTGGTCAATGACACTCCCTCCCGATGCTTTGCCAGAAGCTCGTTTTCCAACAGAAAGAGAAAACTTCAGCCCCGGACCCGAAAGGGGGCGTCTCGATCTAAACCAGCCTTGTCTACCAAGAATCGATACATCGAGAAGGTAGCATGTCGAACTAGAATGCCCTTAATTGAGGAACTCCTTTGATTGTTCTTCGCAGACCGGCCATGTGATCTCCTTTCCCAGGTCTTATTGCCGAACCGGTTCTCCTTCTCCCATCTGATATTGTAATTACAGTTAGGGCCTAAAAGCAATTAATTGACCCGTTGACGGACAACTTTCTCCTTCGCCGGTAGGTTCGAGAGCTAAGCGAATTCGCTTCTAGTTTTGTATCGGCGAGGCATATCAGGTCTTGAAGAGCCTTATTTACAAAATAAGAACCCGGTCGATCGGAGTACCCTTCCTCCTTTTTGAGGCTTTTAGGCCTCCGGTCAGTCAGGGGTTGACATGAGACCGGATTTTGGGGGAATTAATTTTCCCACCAACCGACCTCGCTTTGGAACTCGATTTCGAACCCCCCTACTTCTTTATTCTTTACCGCTTGTTCGGAATGGAATAAGCTCTTCTTGTTCAAATCGACTCTTCCTCCTTAGCACAAGCACTAAGTAAGCAAGCTACCTTGGTTTCAGCTCTCTTTTGAGTTCAAATCTTTTCTGTGGTTCGGTTGACCGTGTGACTATGCTTTCTGTGGTCTTGTTCAAATATAATAGAATAGGTCCCTTTGGGTGCTATCACATAGCCCTAAGCAGGGCAAGGAAGGTCTCTAATCGACAACAAAGAGATATGCCAATTATCGGCACACTGACTATAAATCTCTTTTCTAGAAATCATATAGTCAGAAAGAAGTATTATCTTATTTAAGATTCTCCAATCTCTTTAGAGAGTGAATGACTCATGGGTATGGGTCATGAACGGAAGAAGTTTCACCCTCTTTCAAAGTCTCATTGATCACTTTTCTAATTCATTTTACATTACATTTGATCCTTAATATACTTACAGGGAAGAGAGGGAGCTACTGGCCGTAGCGCCCGAACGAGAAGGTAAGGAAAGAGAAAGCCCCGCTTTATCAGTAATAAGGAAAGCAGCACATTCAAGCATGTAAGGATTCCACTCCTATCTTACGTGGTATCCATTTGCCAACCCTGTGATTCAATATGAAAAGGCCAACACTCACTCTTCAGAGAATATCCATCTGCTGTCAAGGCTACAATGGTTTAACCAAGAGGTCTCGCCTCCAGAGTCAGATTGGGGAGGACAACTCCTTCAATGCTTTGACTTACATTCCGAGGCCTGCTACAGAAGAAAAGATTGCGAGGTACTTCGATAGCATCAAAAAGTACCTCATAGCTTGCTATGAGTCACTTCGTACCTCGCTAATTCTTTCTTTTAGTCTATTGACTCGCCAGACTCTAACAAGCAAGCTCTTTCATACCTTACCGATAGAAAAACACTAAGATGCCTTTCTTGGCCCGAAAGCAGGAATCATTCCAACTCCAGACCTTTACGTCGTAGACTTTGAAGCAGCAAGAACACTTGCACCTCCCAGTTCTCATATTCTACTTCCAATCCTGACATTAAGGTGAAATCCCTTCCCAAATCTTCACTTCAGTTAAAGTAATCACCAAGTCCCAAAGCCTGTTTGTCTTTAATGCCTGCTTAGCTTATTGATTACCTCTGATGCTACTTCCAATGGATTATTAATTTCAAGTCTAGTGCCGGTTACTCTGAAATCAGTTCTTTAAAGAAAGGGGTGAGCTATGGAATCCCTTCCGAGCTCTCTCTCATCTTAGCAACCTATGCACCTCTTCCACCTCTGAAGCTACTGAACTCCTTCCTCTAGCTTTGAATTACCTGTCAGTTGAATTGAAAGTCTAATCCGACTAACTCTTCCTTTGATTACCGGGCGGATATAGAAATTCCTTATTTAATCAGTGCGTCTTAGTTCAATTCCCACTCACCCATTACCATTCCCAGGCAAGTAAGTAAAGGATAGTAGCTATATCAGCCTCTCTCTTTGAATTCATATTCTTCGATGCATCCTTCTTAGCGCTTAGCGGGAGACATAAAAGTCCATCTGTAAGCGAATCAATTCTATCACTTTTCTAACTGGGAAAAGAGCTCTAATTGATTTGACTGGTCTAGCTCAGTCAATGGTTACACTTGACACCTTCTCCTCCTCTCTGTCCCTATCTATGTGATTTTCTTTTGAAACAAAGATAAATAAGTAGGGCAAGAAGGAGGCTAAGAGCAGCGACACCTGTTACGAGAACAGTAACGGCTGATTCACGGTTTCAGTTCAGTCTATGGTTTCCCCACCGGAAGTAGGATATCACAAATCACTTAGCCAGCTTTAGTGAGCAGTGAACGGAGAAAGATATGCGGGATATTGGGCTCTAACTAACTCGATCTAAAGCCCTGACTGAAGAGTATATTTTTGTGCGTTACCGACCTGCAGAGAGAGCTGCTCGAACTACTAACTTTTACGATTCCGAGTTCATTGACTTAGGAAAGCGGGATAGAAAGATTCTAAGTCTTTGTCTTTAAAGGCCCTCAGCCTTAAGCCTTAATTAAGAGTTGAGAATTCGAAGCCTCTCGATTGATTTCAGTTTACTAGGCCCGACCTTAGATTGATCAGGCCTTCAAAAGAGCAGCAATCCTATTTGGATTTAGTTTCTGGGGAACAAGGCATCTTACTTCCTTCGTGCCCTATGCCAAATTGAAGATAATCTAAATCCGATAGTAGCTAGAGGCAAAGCCTGATAAGATATTCTAAGATATTCTTAGCCTTAGATGGCTTTTCTTTCCCACCGGGGGACTTAGAAATAACTACTAAGTACCTGATATCTTTCTACTTCCCAGGCCTAGCTTAATGGAGGAAGCTAGAATTCTGACCTGCTTTTCTCTTTCGTAGTGCTAATCCAATTTAATATCTAGTACGGACAGGATTTCAAAGATCAAGAGGTTGCTTTCACTTCCTCAATATCAGGACGGACTTGTAACTCAAACTAAAATAGAAAGACTGATCTCCGAAATCCATTTTTAAATTTTAAGAATCGAATTAAAGATTTATCAAGACTTCTTTCCGGAATAGAATGACATCAATCCTGACTTGTAACTATTTCGAATGAGTCTTTTCTTTCTTGCTGATGCTGACTTCGTAATGCCTTTCTTTCTTACAATGGTAATTCTGTAACTGCTACATCAATTCAATAACTAAATATGACTTCTAGACTATAGCATCTATAGGTTGAAGCTAATCTTTTTTACCTTTTTTCAATTCCCTTAGAGCTCTCGTGTAAAATCATAATCTCAATACTTTAATAATCTCACATTAGAGTCTAACCCTACTAGCCTGTATACCAGGTGGCTTGTATTAAATAACTGAAGCTGAACTCAGTAAGACTTCCTTCCGGTGAATAGGCGGGAAGAGTCAAAAAAGCCGGCTTGAAGATGAAATAGATCTAAATAGTAGTTGATTCTATTCTAGAGCATTTAGTCTCGCATTAAGGGCTAATAGAAAGATCGAGGAATCTCTTTACGGACAGGAAAGCCAAAGTCAACTCTTGAGGTATTGGAAGAGCAGCCCTCAGGCATCCCTAGGTTTAGTAATTTCGGGTTTGGGAAGAGATGTCGGAGCCTAAATATATGTTAGCAGTTAAGGAATGTTGTTCTATTGTCCGCGTAAGGCTATGTATGATAAGGCTGCAACTTAGTCTGCTGCTACCTTTTCTTTCCTCGGTCAATTCCTTCTCATAGCTGTTAATGGATCTGATTCAATGGGTTTAGGAAAGGTTTAGTATTTAGTAAGAGATTCAATGGGTCTTGGGAACGGATTCCCAGGCTTTCTAGTTCACAGGAAGTGTAACTAAATAGATCGAGGAAGCTAGCTCGGGCTGATCTTTCCTCTTTTCCTATATAGGACTGAAGTGAGCGGAAAATAAGACTTTAACAAGAGAACAATAGATAGATAGAGGATGATCTGCCCCCAACAATAGGAATTTAATTAATCTTACTTCCATGCCTAGCGGAAGCAGGGTAAATGACAGACTTTGAAGATCAGACGCTTTCCCCGAGCCTACTGCTAAAAAGAGGAATGAAAGAAGGCCTGCCTAAGCCTACTTATACGACTAAAGCTTCTATCTGACCCTAGCTTCGCTATCCTCTTTCCTGGCATTTCTAACTGATTCTTAGGCATAAGGTCTTTCTTTCTCTTAAGGACGGGAATGCTGCACACAAAGAGAACTAGGAAGCTTCTATTCAGGCTTCTTATTCTCCGAAAGCTCTTTCTCCGGACTGTATTGTAACTACGTCATAGAAAGACACCACTTCATCAGTATGTTCCCCAGGTAAGAGATTCTTAAGGATTTTTTGATTTTTCCTTGGTAACAGCCTTGCCATTTGATTTAACAGAAGTTAATGCTGCTTTGGCTCTAGCAGCTAAAGTTGCTTCTTCTATTTAAGGCATTGCCTCCGTCAGTTCAATAATTATCATCTTTCTAGGGTTCATGGAGGAGAATCCACAGGACAGAAGTCTAACTAATGAAATCCATATCAGGAAGAACCTTTAACTTCTAATCCTAGAAAGAAGACTACAATCTATTCGGACTTGCTTTAGACTTCCTTAGTTCACTATGGAGAAATAGTAAGAGAAGAGGCTTTCAGATCCTGATCAATTTTTCCGGAGTATGATCCCAGATTAGGGACTAGATGAAATGGGAGTTGGCAGTTAATATAAGGTATATGGCTTTAGAATCTTCTGCTCAAGAGTAGCCGGGAACGAAGACTGATAGCTTGACTAAGTCCCCTGGACTTCCCTGGTAGAGAACACCAGTTCTATGCCTGGAACTCAAGAGGAGCGAGCTCTTTCTCAGGTCGTGGTGCTTTCTTTGTAGTTGCATTGAGTCCCTCCTTGTAGTGGAATTTCTGCCCTGGCTATACTTCTCCTTTTATTTTAGGCTGATGGGATTGCAACTAGAGGAAGCTCCGGCTGATCTTGCAGCTATGTCTCCAGTCTTTGCGTAAGCCTTTAGACTCGCTTTTCTTCCTGCTGTTAGGGCTTTCCCGAGCGCACATTAATCTAATTGAAATCCGGAAATAAGGAGGAAGGACTTGACTTGATCACGCTACTCAGTATAGTATACTAGTACTAGTATAGAATGGTTCGTTCCAGTGCCAGTGATAGATTGGTTTAGAAAGATCGTATCGAGATCGCCTTTTCTCAATCTAGTAAGAGGGGTTGGTTAAAAGAGATGGATTCCTTTCGGGGCTCGGGCTAGCTTGGATCTTTTCCTCTGACTTTGATTGCTTGATTTTGCTAAAGGCTTTGCCATGTCATTCCCTTTGATAGTAATAAGGTAAGTTGCTTCCTTTTGGATAGCCTTCGCTTCCCTTCTACGATGTAGTTTTATTCGCACCCTCTTTGGTCTCTTTCATTCAAGCTTAGGAAAGTCGCCATTCTTTCCCATGCTGATTCGTAAGTGGCTAATCCATTCCGGATAGAGATCCCGGTTTCTTCCTTTTTGCAGCAATGTTGGTTGATATCCAGCCCTTTCAGCCTTTCTTGCTTAGATCTTTTCTGGTAACTGCCTCGTAACTGCATTACTATAGTGCTTTCCCTTTCACCAAAGCTACTTGGGAAACTTCCACGAGCTTCGTTTCCTGGTAGGGTAACTTCTGTCTTCATGTTCACATCTTTTTCTGACTCTTTCATTGCGCCTTTCGCCTCCCTCGAAGTCAAAAATATCCAGTGAGACCAGATCAGCCAGAAGCCTTGGTGTGCTAACAAAGCATTCCCTCCGAACTTACCGTTCTATTTCTTTCTTTCTTGAGAGTCTAGAAGCAGCTAATCGTATTCTTCTTGAAAGCTGTAATTCATAGCCAAAGGGCACGAAAGGGCTTTAGCGCCTCAGGAACTGAACCTAGTTTCAAAAAAGAAAAGCACAACTCTCTCAGGTGAATTAAGTCCATTCTTACACCATGAAAGCCCGGCGGCGATTCCAAACTAGAATCTTCTAAACCACACAATAAGGAAAAGACTATACCACCCATTAAGCAGTGGGGCTACCCATCATATGACGAGCAATCCGGCTGCATTTGTCTCATCTCTCAAAAAATTTTATTGGTTGGACAACTTTGTGATGACCGCCAAAGCTATGCCATCTTTATTCCAACTTCCTCTGTGTTGTCAAGGATCTACACATGCATAATGTTATAGCTATAGCTATAGGGTGCCGCCCGTAGCCAACCCCTATATGCTTTAGACGACCTTCATTTTCCTCCGATTTCTTTGTGGCTTCTTCATAACAAATAACAAAGAGCTTCCTGATCTTTGGCAACTAGGGGCTTTATAGGGGTCCTCTTGTTTTAGGTCTTCAAACTACATTGAACAAACTAGAACGCCTTCAATTGCTTTCTGCATCCGCTAGTTCGGCATTCTCGATCTTCTATCTTTCCTGCAGGCATTGAAATCAAACTGGAATGAGACCTTCCTTTCTGTCGACATTCTTTTCTATTCAATCTCTCTTCCCTCCCTAGCTACTATAACTAGAGGTTGCAAAGCTTACTCGAAAACGAAGGGCATAAAGTAGAAGTATGTCACGGTCATAGCTACTCTTCCTATTCCTACCTGGATTGACTTAGCATGTCAGTCTAATCTAACCTTATAGACTAAAAGGAAGGGATGAAGGAACTCCAGTCCAGGCAAACCTGCTGTCTTCCAGCATCAAGTTCATCCTGGTTGAAGGGCTTAAGAAAACTGACATGGAAGGTTGGATGGATCTTCAACCTGTATGCAAGATTCCCAACCTTATTGAGAACTTCGAAGGGTTCATCATAAAAGGGAATAAGTCCCCTATGAACTGTCTTGCTACTAATCTGATTCCAGATCTGGGGAGTTAGCTCACCCTAGCAGTGCCGACCAATTCGTTTGCTTAGCAAAATTACAATGATTCCGCTTCCGAGGAATAAAGAAACCTAGCTATTTTGATTTGTCTTATCCGCTTTGTCGGGTGCGCTATCCCTTCTGTCTCTTACTGGCTGGCTGGGAACTCAAAGTTTTTTGCCTTCTAAAATCTCTGTACCCGGTAACAAGGAAAAAATTCCCGAAGACTAAACTTACAGCCAAGACTTTAAGAGCTCGAGCTCAAGACTTGAAGAAAGAAAGGACTAGCAGTCTATACTTTTTTTGAGACTCTCAGGTCTTATTCCTTTCTAGCAGCTAAGGGTTCCGTCCTACTAGATTTGATTGAGTTAGACCTCAGTTGGTATAGAAATAGAGACTAGCCAATTCCTTATCTACGCAAGACCTATGCCAAAGACCGTCTTCTGTAACAGAAATGGAAGGTTTTTCCTCAGAGCTAAGCCAGTCGACAGCAGCAGTTATGCCTTTTTATTTTCCTTTCATTGCACATCTATGTTACGCAGATGATGTCTTACTATTCTATTAGAAAGCCAAGGCCAAGCAAAATGCCTGAGGTGTGCTCATTCCCCGAGAAAGGAAAGGGATAGAAAGGAAAGAAAGAAGAGGATTCTTGGGTAGTATATCAGCAGGTTCATCGCACAGCTCACTCCCTTTTGCGAGCCCATTTTCAAGCTCAAGAGGAAGAAGAATAGGAGTAGAACGATGCCCTAGACTGACTATGCAGAGTGCTTTCGAGAAGATTAAGACCTATCTTTTTGATTCTCCGGTCGCAGCCGTGTGATCTTATATACGATACCACCGGGAGGAGTAGGTGAGGAAAAAAAAGATGTCCTTAGTCAAGTCAGAGAGCTCGCGCGTAGATGATTCACCGAGAGATCAAGAGATCAAGGCTCCTCAATAAGAAGTAGGTCTTGCTTGCCAATCGATGGACGGAAACGAGACAGTTGCTCCAGTTCCATATCCCAGGGCCTTTCTCGCTAGGCGTGCTTGCATCCTATAGCATTATGAGCTATATTGGTATTAGTCCGGACCAACTTCACTCTCTCTTTCTGCGTGCACTGCTTCTTCATCAGCAGGTAGGGAGTTCGAGACTCCGGCCTCACCCGACCACCTATGATCACTGATTGGGAGATTTTATCTTTATCCGAGAACGGATTGGATGTCATGTAAGAGAATTCCCCTAAAAGCAAAAAAAGACTTAAGCTTATCTGAGTTGCCTGAAGCAGGAAGCTAAACGCCCTTACTTTAATAATAGACTTTCCAACTGCCTTTCCTAGAAGCATCTTCTTTATCCCTCAAGGGAGTGAAGTTACCCTCGGGGAACGAAGGCCTAAGACAAGTAGCTTCTTCCCTTGAGTTGTCTGCTTTGTCAGTCTTCTTGTATTCGTGTGTGAGGCTAGCCTCCGCCCGGGAGTCTTCGAAGTCAGGTTCATGTTTACTCCTTTTGATTGGAGTAAGCGCAGGAGCAGCAGTCGATTCTCTATCATTGGATTTTCAGATAGGTTTCAATCCGATTCACTCCTGGGCGTGGTTCCTCCCCTTCGCTTTCTCTTGAATAAGCTTCTTTTGTCTCAAAAAAGAAATATGGAATATAATTTTACGATTTGCTTGGTCTTTTCTTTTTCTATGGAGGAATGCCAAAAGAAATAGTCCCATCTGTTCAACTCTGCTTTTCGCCCACTCTGAAGAAGAAGAGGACAAGGTTGTTGCCAAGCGATGGCCTCGGGAACTTCCGTCCAAGGAGCTCCTTTTTCCCATGATTCGAGGTTTCTTCTCCGACAGGCCAAGGTTTGCAATCGGGTGCCTGCGAGTAGCAAGCCAACAGAAAGAAAAAGGGCTACTGATGCCTATCCTTTGATGGCCGGTTCGTGGCAATGAATGCGATAAACCGGGGATAGAAGCTACCCTGATGAAGAAGGGAATCCGGGAAATGACTGGCCTTCTTTCTTTTGGCTTCTTCGGGCTTAGGGAGAAAGACTCGATTTACAGAGAAAAAGTTCGGACTTAGTGAGATACTTTCCTAAAAGAAAGAGATAGTTCGCTGATAATGAGACACATTACATAAGTCAAGTACATACCATACGGGAATCACGAAAGCACCGTTAAAGCAAAGACCTCTTATGCAACTAGAAAGTTAGTTAGCTCCTGACTTTGACTCTGGAAGAGAAAGAGAGAGATTTACCTTCTTTTCCGCGAAGAGGTCAGGTCTGCCGTACCAAGTTCTAGCTTTAATCAATCAAAGAAGATCGCTCGGCTGTCTTTTCAATCCACTATGCCAGCACACCGAGAACGACAGACACCTAAGCATGAATTAGAATTTCCCGCTCCGTGGGCCTTCGCTGCAAAAAAAAGAAAAAGCTTTCAATGGATTCTGTGATCGAATGAAATGCCACTGTAAAGAAAAAAAGCTAGCTAAAACTAGGTTAACTATAAAAAAAAAACGATTTGCCTGATCTATGATTTCATCCCAGTGAATTTGAAATGTAGCTTTCAGAAAAAAGGAGGTTATGAGAGTAAGTAGAAGTTGGGCGGGCTGCTTCTAGTCTTTCCCTGGTGGGGCAAAGAAACCCTGGTAGGGAACTCCAGTTCTATACCAGGCCTACCAGGACTTCATTCATAGATGGAGGAGTGCGTTAGTTTGTCGACGAGGATTAAGGTTAAGGTGGACGAGTTTCATGACCAGGGAGACCAAAAAAGGCGTGATTACTTTCTGGGTTCCTCCTTAGAATTAACGAAATCTAGAGTCTTGGATGAATCCTCTTGAAACGGATCGATCAACCCTAGAAGACTCGATGGCTTAACAGCCCAGTGAATAACCTGATTCAGAGGGAGAACCCGGTCTTTATACACTTTTTCCTACTTCTAAGGATAGATAGAAAAGGTTGGGGAGTGCCGGATGCGGAAGCAGTTCCAGTCCCAGCTGCTGAGGTGGCGTAGTGACAGGTGAGAGCAATAACAACAGAAGCAATAGTAATTGCCTGCAGTAGTATATTCGGTTGTTTGCGGTTGAATAAATTCAAGCGTCCGGGCCAGTAGATCCAGAGCAAATAGGCGTTGACTTAGTTGCTTTTGCAGTTGATTCTAATCCCAATGTTGATCCGACGCAACTTACCGGTGATAGTCGCAGCACCGGGAGCTTTCAAGGGAGGCAGACATATATAGATAGTAGCTGATAGTGGCATACCTTCCGGATCGAGGGTCCCACCCGGGAAACACCATACAGGCAAAATATCAGCGGGGGGGCCTTCTCACTCAAGCTCAAGCATTTACTTTTCTAGTTAGAGACCAACGTCTTGGGGCTAACGTGGGATCCGCTCAAGGACCTACTTGGTTTAAGTAAATATCTCATGCGTTCCCCGACTGGAGAGGTCTTTTTTGGAGGATAAACTATGCGCTTTTCTAAAATGGTCGGAAGAACGGATTCTAAATATATATATATATAAATATAAATAAATATTATTATTCCGGCTGGCTGGTTTTTATGCAAAAAAGACAAAACGGGATTGGATTTCCACTCATAAGGTTAGATACCTTTGACAGGGTTGTATTTTTGGTTGAAATGGGATGGTGTTCAAACTCCCGAAATGCAGTCTAGACAGCGGGCCTTCCCCTTTCTGACTGGACTGACTCGGGGAAAGGTCAATCTCCTCCGGAGCATGCTGCACAGCCACTCATTCGTCCTGACTAAATAGTAGAATCTATCTCTCAGCGATTCTTTTCTCCGCCCCTTCCCAACCAGCCCGCCCGATCGATTTTATCGGCTAATTCAAAGGGTTAATCTGGTCCGAAGTTGTCGGAACGAATCGTTTGCTTTATCGAACAAAGCTAGGGGGTCTTGGTTGGCCCCCCTCTTTTCAACCATTATAGCTGGCGTCGACCCGCTTTGCGATACGAATGGACACGAAGAAAGAACGCAGGCAGCGGAAATGCAAAAGAGAAGAGCAAAGATTCCAGACCCAGAGCATGCAATCAAA
>CANUEY010504224.1:0-14235 GCA_948099555.1 Croton setiger | reverse complement strand
CACCTAGGCTTTCTAATACATCAATTATTTTTTTTAATTTGACTATATATATATATATATATATATATATATATATATATATATATATATATATATATATATATATATTAAGGACTTCTATAAATCTTTAATTCATAATTTCATAATAAAAAAACAAGTAAAACTCATTAAATTATTAATGTTTATTATTTCAAACAAAATTATTTTAATTCCTAATTTCATAATAAAAAAAGGTAAAATTCATTTCTTATTAAAAAAAATTAAAACTCATTAAATTATTAATTTTATTAATTTAATTTTTTTTTATAAATTATTTTGAAATATTTAAAAAATAAACAAACTTGTCCTTAGGGTTGAATGGTTTGAAATGGAGGAATCTAAATATTCAACATAATACTCAAAATTCAATTGTTTGCTTAGAAATAAATAAAACCCATCGAATTTTTTAATTCTATCATATAGTTAATTCCATCATTTTGATTGAATTTTTCATAATTTCTTCATTTTAATAATATATAGATTAATAAAAAATAATATTGCTTAAAAATTCATTCATTTGATAATCTATATAGTAATCATTTAGATTAATAGTGGTTTAGCTAAACAATTTTGTAAATTTTAGAACAAAGCAAGATTCACATTTTTATTAAAAAATAAAAAAAAAATATAAGGATCTAATTGTATATTAAACCTTTTATATTGCGTATATTTTAAGAAAAATCCATCAATTTGAATTCCATTAATCCTATCAACTACAGTCTACACTGAATTGCTATTTTTATAGAAGTAGAGGATTAAATGATAATTGTCCATGTTAATTTGGGTATTGAGATGTTTTATTTGCGTATTTAAAATGTTGTATTTGGCCTCTTTCAAAAAAAAAAAAAAAGAAGGGGGATTTATTTGAAAATTGTCTTTAACCATTTTGGTCTTTTTGGCGGGACTCATTCATCGTTGTTAATATATATGTCTTCCCGCACTACAGTCGTTCCTTCACCTCTCACCTCCCAAAATTTATTGAGAAACTTAAATTCCGAGAAACAAACAAGCAATGAAGAAATCTTATAATCCCCAAACCAATACCTACGTCTCTCCAAGACCACCAGTACACCTTCCATTAGACTCCAATCTTTCTCTAACCTCTTTCCTCTTTCGCTCCACTTCCTCTACTCCTCACTCCACCGCTCTCATAGATTCCGATTCCGGCGAAATCATATCATTCCGCCAGCTTAAAATCCAAGTCTCGAAGTTAGCCAATGCCTTACTCAATCTTAACATAGCTAAAAATGACGTCGTTCTTATCTTCGCTCCGAATTCTATCCATTTCCCTATTTGTTTCCTCGCAATCGTCTCTTTCGGCGCCATCGCCTCCACCTGTAATCCAGCGTACACGGTAACTGAGCTCGCTAAACAAGTTAAAGACTGCAATCCTAAGCTTATAATAACTACCCGCAGCTTCTCGAGAAAAGTCGAACAGTTCAATTTGCCGTTGGTTCTCTTAAATTCCTCAAATTCAAATTATTCGATAAATCCTAAGATTTGGAATTATTCAGATTTGATTGAATCATCCACCGAGGTTTCCGATTTACCTGTAAATGACGTTAACCAAAACGACATCGCAGCGCTGTTCTACTCGTCCGGTACGACGGGCATAAGTAAGGGAGTGATATTGACTCATCGGAATTTCATTGCCACGTCACTAATGGTGACGGCCGATCAGGATTTTTACAAGGAGCCGAAGAATGTCTTCTTGTGTTTCTTGCCTATGTTTCATATATTTGGATTTGCTGTGACGACATACTCACAGCTTATGAGAGGAAACACTGTCGTTTCCATGGAGAAGTTCGCGTTGGAGAAGATGTTGAGGAGTGTTGAGAAGTATAGAGTCACGTACTTGTTTGTGGTGCCGCCGGTGATTATTGCTTTGGCGAAACAGAGCACAGTGGAGAAATTTGATTTGTCCTCGTTGAAGGTGATTGGATCAGGTGCAGCGCCGCTAGGGAAAGATGTAATGGAGGAATGCGCTAAAAATCTGCCTAATGTCAACATTATTCAGGTTCTTTTACATATATATTTGCGAATCTGTTGTTTGAAGGAAATATATATCTGCGATTCTGATCTACGTGTTTTTGTTTTCAGTTGACCTGTTTGTTTGCTAGTTCGTTTGGTAGAACCATTAACCATGATAAAATAGTAGTATAATTTTAGACTCAGTAACTATTTGATAAACTATTGATGTTACAAAGAAAATAATATAATGTAACGCAATTACCTTGCCTAGCTGTGCCAAACATGAACTAGGTGTTCATTTTTTGGATTTATGGAATTAGATTCATGAAATTTAAACATTATATTGATTTGTTTGATTCCCTAGTCTGGTAAAAGTAGACACAATTCATAAATTTATTGAGAGATTTCATCATATTTCTTTATTATATTACAAAGATGATTTTATTTGAGTTGAGTACTATTCTTGAAACCCATGAATTTGATTTCACAATCTCTGTATATTTAAGTCCCCAACAGATTTTGTTGATTCCTTTAATTCTCATTCCATCAAATCAAATGAATTTTTGTCTATTTTCTGACAATATTAGACATGAGGTTGCCTAACTTCATATCTAGCAATAACTGGAAGACATTTTCCAATTACATGTTAGAGTGAGCTATTGGAAGTGTGATTCATCTATTAGGTGTAATGTCTCTTTCCGAGTCTTTATCAATTTGACTATGGTCTTAATTTATTACATAGATTTGTGTTACATTTGGTAGCTTAGAATGCAAATTTGTTTGTGAACCCAAATTTAGTCTGTTGATCACTAGGCTGTTGTAGTTTCATGAAGGAGAAGTTCTACACATACTACAGGCATAAGACTTATGCTAACAGTTGATGATTCGTATGGATTATGATTTATGATTTATCAAGTTGCAATTATGAGGTTGTAGGAATTAAAAAATGGCTTAATGGCAACCACTTCTTCATGAGAAGTTTCCTTTCAGGGATTTTTATTATAATTTGAAATGTATGATTAAACCTGGCAGGGATATGGCATGACCGAAACATGTGGGATCATTTCATTAGAGAATCCGCAGGAAGGACCTCTCCTCTCTGGTTCAACCGGGGTGCTGGTGCCTGGCATTGAATCCCAAATAGTTAGTGTAGACATGTCAAAGCCTCTTCCACCGAATCAACTTGGAGAAATATGTCTTCGAGGAGCAAATATGATGCAAGGTAGAACACCTCTGAAAAAAAAAGTAATAGATCAATTACGTGTGCAAATTGAATACACATCCAGTTATTTCTGATATATTTCAGATATTCCTTTGGTATGAACTCATCCACCAGTCGTAACAGTTCTCACCTATACTTGGGGAAATTTATGCTTCCATTTTGAAATAAGAGGGCTACTATTATGTGCTTTTGGTTATATGGATAATGGACATCAAATATAATGAATGAATAATGCAATACTGGTGTTCTTATATTGACCTTCCATTTTTCTTGCTAGTATTTCTTCACTTAGCCTAGCAAGAGTAAGAGAAAAGTTTTAGAGAGAAAAAGGAATTAAAAAATTTAATTGAATTCACTTTAGTTCCTTTTCGATATAATATAACTATTTTTATTGTTTGACTTATGATATTTTACAGGCTACTTTAACAATGCAAAAGCTACAAAACTGACCATAGATGATAAGGGCTGGTTACACACTGGGGATCTTGGATATTTCAATGAAGAAGGACAGCTATTTGTTGTGGATAGAATTAAAGAGCTCATCAAGTGTAATGGCTTTCAGGTAATTTACATTTTGGTCCTTTTCAGATGCTGAAAAGGTATCTAAACTGTAAATCAAACACAGTAGCCTTTTCGGTACCTTCTTTTCCTATTGGCGAAGTGACCTCAATGGGTATCTTAATTTAACTGTGCTCATACAACCTTTTGGTTTGCTCATTCAGTCTTATAAGTATATGGATCAAATACATGGTTTCTGTGTTATGGAGATAAAATTTTCCCATTGCTATTTCCTTTCCTCCATTGATCACGGGAATGGAACACTGAGTGATGATGGTTTCTTTTCTTTTTTTTCAAACTCTTGCTCACATTTCATCATACACACCACAACGTCTAAAAACTGGTTTTGTTTTCTAGCTAATGAGTTAGATTTCCCACAAACTAGAATATTCTTGTTATGTGTAGCATTAGTTTTAATTTTCAAGTTTGTAAAGTTAGCTGATTCTTCAAGCTCCTATTCTGCTTTCAAATTTAATTTGAATTAAAATCATATTTGTTACTTAAGCCGGAGCTTTCTGATGTAAAAATTTTCTACATTTGTGGACCGTTAAACTCAAATAATCCAGTTTTTTCTAGTCTAAATGAATTCTGGAAATGGGTATCAAATCATGTTTTATGTATGCAATTTTCTATAACAGGTGGCACCTGCGGAACTAGAAGGGTTACTGCTTTCTCATTCTGAAATATTAGATGCTGTTGTCATCCCGTAAGTATAACCAATTACAAATCTTGTCTTCCTTTATGAGCGATACATAAAACTAGATGTCTGTCCATAAGCTTTTGTGACTTATGATAATGGTTTCCTAAATATAGATTTCCTGATTCTAAAGCTGGTGAAATCCCAATTGCATTTGTCGTTCGCTCACCAGACAGCTCCCTTACTGAAGAAGATTGTCAGAAATTTATAGCGGATCAGGTAAATGAATCTTCCTGCTTTCAAGCTCCTGTTATTTTATGACCTTAGCCTGTACAATACCATGTCATTCCATGACATCGAGCATAAAAGCATACCATTATCAGTTTCAGTGATGGCCTAAAGACAAAAGCAGTAATTGGATAAATATCTATGATTCAATGTAGCCTCCGCTCATTGACACAGGCCATGTCTGTATTTGGATTTTCTGGTCTAGGCCCAATCTAGTCCAAACTCCAAAGGTGTAGGCACCTTGTGTTTGTCTATATGCCCATCATTATTTTGGATTGCCAGATTGACTAAGGCTTAGATTTTACTAAGCCCATCATCAGTTTGGGAAATCCTTTTATGGATTGAGATTTGAGAATCATTAGATGATGGGTGAGAAAAAAAAAAAAAATCAAATTCTAATTTTGTTTTTCTTTGTTTGAAGTTTTGCTAATATTACTTCATCAAAAAGAAATTTTTCTAATTTTGTTGGCCAAGTATTAACAAAAAGACTGGGTTCTTTTCTTAGTAATAAATGAATTTATCTAGTATTTATTGCTATACATGCTTTGAATAATGGTATATACGTTTTTCTTGAAATTTGATTATTGTCTACCTGCTGCAGGTTGCACCATTCAAAAGATTACGTAAAGTCACATTTGTAAATAGTGTCCCAAAATCTGCTGCAGGAAAAATTTTAAGAAGATTATTGATTGAAAAGGTTCGATCCAAGATGTAAGATACCAAGATTATTGTACCAGAAAGTAAAAAGGTCAAATCCTTCCACATATCCCACATTTTCTTAATTACTTTTCTTTCTTTACCAGTTAAAAAAAAAGATGTCATAGGCTGGCACTGGCAGCCCATATAATTTGGTTGTAATATCAAATTTCAGCAAAAAAAAAATAGCTTTGAATTTACTATTGAAAATGTTTCTAAAGGAGATAATATATACTAATGAATTTTTTTTTTTTTTTATTTTGCCTCAAATTTATTTTTTATAATGAAAAATAGAAAGAAGAAATGAAGGAAAAATATATTAAGAAGGGTCCAAAGAATAATTTCCAAAAGATTGTATATATGGGGAACCAGAACTGATGTGTTAAGGAAGTGTCTTACAAGTATGGGTTTATTAATGCCTCTTCTTTAGCAAGCACAATTCCATTATGCTCTGACAATAGCATAAACCTCTGCTTTTCTTTAACTCAAGCATTTTCAGCAGTAGCAGCCAGCCAGAAGCAGAAGGTGAAGAAGCAGGAAAAATTTAGTAAGACATTCTATAGACTCAATTATAAAGCTAAACAGTATTATACTATTCTTTCTTTTGCCAGTTTAAAGCGTTTGTTATCATCTTGAAAAAAGCTTCTTGGGCTGTCACGCTTCTATGTGCTTTTTCTTCTTTTTAAATTTTTTTTGTTGCTGGTTTTGAATTTCCACCTTTTTTTTTTTTGTTTTTTACCTCTATTATTAAACTTTGTTTTGATTTTTACTCTCAGTCTTTGGTTATAATATTCGTAATTGAAAATTTTAAAGACAGCATTAAGATTGCTTTTGTTGACACAGTAAAAATGTAGAAATCTTTAGTTTAGTTATCCATAAAGCAATTGGCAATAACCAAAACAAAGAAACCTTAATTCAATTTATAGAAAGCTTATATAGTCCAATTTGTAAGTCAAATTAAGAGAATATTACATCGCCCCTTTGTATGTACACTAAGGGACAGATAGTGTATAGTAAGTGTACATACAGACAGCTTCTTTTATCTGGAGATAGTTTAATAGCAAGTGTATATACCAATAGCTCTATTTTGAATCCCCTCTCCCTTGTTTGTCCCTTTAGCTAAACAAAGAATTATAGTACATGGGCTTTGCTTAGGTTTGGGCTTTTTTAACCTTAATTCAACTAGCAACAACAGAAAACATAAACATCATCACTACCCAAAACCTAACATGCTCCAAATCCCAAATTTGCTATAGGTTTTAGAGAAAAAGGAATAAGAAAAGGAAAACATAGGGCCTAGTAATTAGGTAGGTTGTTCATTTCACTTTAACCTTCTACCTCTAGCTTATGAAAATAGCAAAAACAGCAATTAGATTGAGAATTACACTTTTTACTTGATTAAATGATTCCAATAAACCTTACAGCCTCAAAAAACTGTAAACTTCAATCCCTTGCTATTTCATAACTTCATTTTCATTCTTCTTTTGGGTCTCATTACTTCACTTAAGTACCAACTCTCACCAACTGAAGTCTACTCTTTTACGTAGCAATTGACAGTAACACACTTTCTCTCTCTAGAACTTATGAGTTATGACCATTGAAAGAAAATTCCCAAAGCAACCAAAATAAAGTGACATAACATGAGAAATAATGTAGAGTGCAAAAGTTAGTTAGGTGTAAAAGATGGAACCTAAGAAGGAAGGGCAAGTGAAGCAATTTAATAGGTCCAATAAGTTTAAATATTTAGTGGACAATTTTCCCTTTCCTACATGTAGATTTTGACATAAGATGCTGTTAATATGTGTATATATACTTCTATATAGACACTTCAATAATTATTCATTAGCACATGCATCACCTCCATCACCACCAATCATCACCACAACCATTGAAAAAAATTTAATAACTTGTCACAATTTTCAGTCTTTTCAACTTTTTTAATTAAGACATTTAAATCTTGTTAATTAATTAATAATTATCATTTTCTTTGTGGAATTCATACACTATTTGTAGGTTGATTAGTCTTAATAAAGTCAGGTTTTGTGTCTTAATCACCTTGTTATCTACATTTGAGGCTATAATTGTCATCCATAGTTACAAAACTTAATTTATAAAAATGTAATTTCTCATGTTAATTCGGATGATAGTACTTCATTATCTATAGTACATAATGCACAATGAGAGCAAAACAAACCAAAGATTACAGGTAGATCCTAGGTTTCTTAAGCACCCTAATTAGTAATTATTATGTCTGGAGACAAATATTTATAGCTTTACAAGAGTATGATGAAATAGACTTTATAAATCTCTCTTTTATAATCTCTTTTCTTTCAGTTTTTCTGTGGTTTATTCACAGTCACTACAAATTATTTTCTTTTCCTTTTTTTTGGGATTAGGTTTTGGTGTGATTGAATTGGTTTAACTTTGGGTCATATTTGTCAAGAATTAAACAGCTAATATAGATTTTGAAATTTCTGCTTCTGAGCAGTTCATTTGGCACTTAATTTTCACATCAATTGCTATTGAAAATGACTCATAACTCACATTTGGAGACACAATACATTCTTCTTCCTTTTTAAAGTGGCTAATCTAATAATTCACCCCAAACAAAAAAGCAGGTTGGTCCATATTTCTTGGCAAAGACATTACAAAATTTTTCATTTTATTTTATTTTTTTAAAGTGGGAAGTGGCTATTGCATTACCCTTCATTTTATAACATCATAATTTGAAATTATTTTTCTCTTTTCACTATCAAACATCATTTTCTCGATCAAGCTTTCATCCACTCACTGAATATCTCTCTTTTTTCTCTTAGCATCTATTTATAGTGAAAGTCTTCATATATAATAGTAAGGTCATGTCATAAATTGGTTAGGTCTAGTTTAACCCAGTTTAGTTATCTGGAAATTCTTTTACTTGATTCAAGTTTCCACATCAGCAAGGTAAATTGGTAGAATATAGTGTTTTGCAATTAATTATCATCTGTTAATTAAATTTTTAAGTTGAGTTAGGCCTAATTTTGATATTTATATGAAATATGATTGAATTCAATGAGAATTGATAAAATGCTTACTTCCTAAAAATAAGAAATGAAATCTTAATTAACTATATAGTAAATAAATAACTTATTTCAAATAAATAAATAACTCTGGTTTTCACTAGGGTAAGTTCTTGACTTTCTTGCACATGTCTTGCATATGACAAGGGCCAGAACGTGTTTCTTGATGACATGACTTTGAAGGTATGTTAACAAAAGGTCTATATCTACTATAGATTGAATATTTTTGCCATTATTTTTATTTTTATTTTTTAATTTTATATTTTTTATCTATAATATATGTTTTGCGATTATGTTTTTTTTTTAATTGGAGATTAAATGTTTAATCACATTAGCATTATATACTAACCATTTAGATGACTTTGTTTTTGCATACTACATATATACTTTAAAAATTGAAAAATCAATAATATACTACTATTAGTATGGTGTTATTTTAAAGTTTATAATTGGAATTTTCACTCCCAAAGAAAGATCAAATTTTGAGTTCTTCCCATTTAATATTTTTTATTAAAAGATTCTTTTTTTTTTTCCAATGGATATAAATGCAATTGTTATTTATAAAAAAAAAAGGAATAATAAATTAATAATTGCTAAAAAAAGAGAGGATTAGTGAAGGAGAATATAAATAGAAGCTGCATTGTATAGATGTAAAAATAGGATGTGCTTATAGTGACACACAGCTGAGATCATTGGCCCACAATTAGCCAAAAACTTAGCCATCCCATGACCGTACAATCTGAATTGGGTTGTGTGTGATGCTTTTTGACAAAAAAGGAAGTGCTTATATATTTTTTTTTTTAATTAAAGCAAAATACTAAATTGGGCAAAGAAAAAATTTAGTTAAGGAAAATTATAAATTTGTATACTAGTATAATTTGTTTTTATGTAGATTATTCAATAGAAATTTTTTACTAAAGGTTGATTTTAGTTAGTAATTAAACTAATTAATATGTCGAACAGGCAAATAATAATAATAATAATTGTTAATTTTTCATCCTCATTCACCCATTGGGTTTATACACATTGAAAAAAAATGAGTCTAATTGATTTGTTAAATTCCCTTTAAAGCTTTGAAATTTTAAACTGTAAAATGTCACAATCAAGTGAAGGACAATGTGGTATTATTTTTAAAAAATAAAAATAAAAATAAAATAATAGGAGAAAAAATAAAAAATAGTGATGACAAGGACAAAAAGGGGATGGGTGCTGAGCATGGAAGAAGGAAAGTGGTCACTCTTCTGCTAAGCTTACACATTCATATCATCACTAAACAAATATACACATGGGAAGCAATTTCCACTATGGAACATGTAATCATTCATCATTTACAAATACATCACTCTCTTTTTGTCATTTGCCCCTTTGAGGTCAACTTTCACCTGCCCCATTTTGGTCCAATTATTTTTTCCCTCTTCAAATCTTAATTATTCTTTTGATTAGACCCTAATTACATTATTAAGACCCTACACATTTCTTCTTTGTAGTTGGATACATACATGAATTATGTTGTAATATACTTTTTTTTTATTTTTTATTTATCGCTTTACAAAACTCGGTAATTTCATTGAACCAATTTATATTAATCATTTGTGAGAATGGTTGTGTTATAGTATGCTGCTGTATTATGATTTTAATTCTCTCTCTCCTTAATGCAATTGAACATATATCTAACTCTTGTTTAATTGATGATTTAATATATTAAATTGATTTTTTAATTAAACAAATTAAATTGATGATTTAATCAAAAAAAAATTGTGGAGTTCATTAAGTCAAAGATTTCAATTTAATCTATTAATAACTATAAGAGAAGTTAGTAAGTAATTCATCTTAGTCAAAAAAAAGAAGTTAGAAAGTAAATCATGGGCTTCATTAGTATACTTAATTAAAAGAAATGTATGATTAATTGAGCCTGGCCTAGTAGGAAATTTCCCAACAAACATATTGAAATTTCATACCCTTATAATTGATGTAGCGAAAGATGCTTAAAGCATGTGATTAGAGTACAATTAACTAGTAAGATATTAGCAAAGCATGAAAGAAAGAAAAGAAATGCATGTAGAGTGGAAAACCAGTTAAAAAGAATAAAGGAATATAAGAATTCAGTTCTTTATAATCAATTAAATACTTAAATTTAATTGATTTGCTACACTTAAGGATACCTAATTTGTCCAAAAAAAAAATTAATAAAATCCCATTAACAATTTGTAATTCCACTATACCAACTAAAGAAATTTGATAATTAAATAAAAAAAATTACATAAAATAGTAACCACTTTTAGATCAAAAAGCCTAATTACAAGGAAATGGGCAAATATTTTTCATATTATTAGTACATAATTTGGACATTAGTTGCTTGTTTTTGCTATTCCCACTTAACTATATATATATATATATATATGTGTGTGTGTGTGTTATGCAAATCCTGACAAATGAATGGAAAATGAGTTGGTAATGATATGTATGGAGCCTTTTATTTTTATGTAAGATTTGCAATTTTTTTATACTATTTGCATTATTAAATTTAGTATATAAATAATTGTACATTTGTACTATATATATATATGAACTTTTCCAGCTAAAATGAAAGATCTTCATGTTCAAAAAATATATATATGGATGTGGGTTTTCTTTCTTGCATGAGGAAGTTCAAATTTGATGAGCTGCAACACCTGGAATTTGGAATATTCTTTTTTCTTGATTGGTTGCTTTATTTCTTGAATCATATTAAAGAATCTGATCCTTCTTAAAGCAATTTTAATTAAAATTAGTTTCTTTCTTTCTTTCTGTGGATTATTGAGGTACTTAGGTTGGAAAGTTGTGCTTTTACTATCTTCTGGTTGTCTGTTATGAACCCAATATATATATAAGTTAATTACATTTTAGTTGGTTGGTATGAGTAAATTAATTATTTTCTTAATTTGTATGTAAAGATTTAATTAGTATTTACATTTTCGTGAGAAGAGAAGTTTGTTACCACATTATATCTATTTGAACGTATGTTTCGGAAAGGATTATTTATATTTTATAGTCCACAATATTTGTTCGGCTTATTGGATCTCCAAAAATTGGTGAATGGAAAATTTTTAAATAAGGTAAATATTTATAGCTTAACCATTAGTCAACAAAAATTTAATTGATTTTTGTGCATTTTGTAATACATGTACAAAGGGAGAGTAATTCTTTTTGCCCCCAATTAACATTAACTCAAATTAATTAATTCACTAATTAGAAAATTAACTTGTGATTTCAAAGATGTGTTAAAAATTCAATGCACATTAATTTTTGCTTTACCTAACATATGTTATATTGATATTTACTTTCTTACCCATAAAGAAACACAAGGTTATCTTGCAATTCCCAAAAGTATGATTTCTTCTGCAAAATTAAACATTTTTCCTTTGAATCTTATACCAAATTTCTCTTTTATAACATGAAATGAAACAAAAAGGAAGAGAATGTCTCTTGTTCAAGGCAAATTAATGTGCAAATAAATAAATAAATATATATATATATTCTTTGGAAAAAAAAAAGGTAAATTTGTATCATTAAAGCTAAAAAGATGTCGGCGGTATAGATTTTATAGCAATATTATGGTGGAACAAAAAAAAGAAATAGTAAGATAGATATAATGCCACTAATTTTATAGTTTTGTGATTAATTACCTTCTAATATAAGGATAATCAAGTGCTTATTAATAATTTAGATTCTTAAACTTAGTTGATAAGGAGGGTTTAATCAATGTTTGTACACATAATAACCCTATTGCATATCTAAACATTAATTAATTGAAAAGTGAAAATAATTACCCTTTATTGTGACTAATTAAGGCGTGACATGTTCAATACTTTATCGATAAATAAAAATTGTAGAAAGTGAAATAGTATTGAGTTAAAATCCTCTTGACAATGAATATTATCACCGATTTGGTAAAGATTTATTTAAATGAAGTATTATCGCATAATATAATATAATTAATCGCGATAACATACATAAACATATATTTAATCAAATTTTAGTTAAAGTATGGTTCTACCATAGGATATTGAATATACATAGAGATAAATTTAGAATAGGGTCCATGACCCAAAAATGAATGGCACAACATAATATAGAATGAAAGCATATATGTAGGCATATGACCTTATATTATATTTGTGTATATGATATTGAAAGTCAATTAAGCATGAAATTGAGAGAGTCCAATAAAGTGGACCCAAACCCTAATTAATTTCTCCATTTCATATATACTTTTTTCATGATCTTTTTAGTATGATCTTATTAAGATGGAAAATTTAATTAATATTAATAATTATTGTTTACTTTTTCTTAATCACATGTCTAACAAGTGCCCTACCATATCTCAAATCAACCTTCTTTTTATTTATATCTCAAGAGATAGAAAAGTTAGAGATTTTATTAGGATATATACTTCATAATTATATGATTTGTTTGTTATTTATCTTAATATAATAATTTCATTATGGGTCATAAATATATTTTTTAATATATAGTAGATATGTAGCTAATATTTATTGGTATTATAAATAAATAAATAATATCTAATTACCATTATTATTTTCTATTTAATGAAATGGTATTATTACAATATATTGGTCCTCCCAATAAATATATACATATCTTTTTGAAAAATGTTCCACCAATAAATATTGTTTAAGGTTTTTGCACTTAAACATTTAATTTACTTAAATTATATAAAAAAAGGTTATTTAATAATATTCCAACTGATTTGAATTCAATCTCTAATCTATATCACACGTCTAATAACGGTGGAAAGAATTTTCTTACAAAAATAATTACGTACATTAAACTGAGATTTACTTAAGTAAATCTACACCTTACTGTTCGGATCAATGCGAGTATTCAATACACTTTATAATAACATAAATAATAATCTAAAGAAAGAAATTAAAATGATAAAGTAAATTAAATTGCAGCTGTTAGATGAAGCATCTATGCCAATTGTATAGTTGTTAGGATGCCAAGTTATGAACACATAACCATAATCATGTGTTTGCACTAATTGCATCTTACACCCCACAAAATCATCATAACTTATAAATTAAGCCTTACAAAATCTCATTTTTAAAAAAATAAATTAGGGTTTTAGTAAAATAATGCACACTTAACCACAGGAAAGACAATGCAAAGGAATGATGAGTGCCACATGCACTACTTATAATGAGTATTTGGTTTAAGTGGCCATTTGGCTGATTAAATTATTATTTTTTTAAAAAATATATATATATACTTCCTCTTCTTCTTTTCTCATTGGTCAAAAATTACAGAGAGGGTGAAATGGACAATTCCTTTTTATAATAACATTAATTATTACATACTCTCAATTAGTGAGTGAGAGGATAAAAAAAGGGTTTTTTCTTTTGCTCCTTTTTTGACTTCTTCAAAATACACTTTCACCCTTCAAATTTTATATATATATATATATATATATATACCACTCAGTTCAACCAATACTTACTACTTTGCACCTAATTTCCAACAACCTTAATAATTGGATGTTTATTTGTTTGTTAATTTTATTTTTAAAACAATCTTATTAAGCATTTTTTTAAATTTAATTTAATTGATTATGAAAGAATGACCTTATTTTGTTTATTTTTCAGTCAATAAACCGTTATATATATATATATATATATATATATATATATATATATATATATATATATATATATTTTTTTTTATATGTGGTATTATATATATATAATACTATATATAAAAAATAT
>CANUEY010503760.1:0-45778 GCA_948099555.1 Croton setiger | reverse complement strand
GTGAGGGTTGCGTAATTAAGGTAATTTACTTGTCAGAAAGTTTAGAATTAGCCATTATCACCTTTGCATATATAAGTGTTCGTTTGTAGACATGGTCTTCCTCTTAACTTTTCATTTTGTCTTTCTCAGAACTGTAAAATTCACCACTCTGTGGTTGGGCTTCGATCCTGCATCTCAGAAGGTGCAATCATAGAGGATACATTGTTAATGGGTGCAGATTATTATGAGGTACCTTCATATTGACCTTAATAACTAACAATTTAGTGTCTATAATCTTTTAATTCTGTGTTAATGGGCTGTTTAAGCTGAACTGCTGAGTGAGTGCTCTAGTTTTATTCCATCAGCAATTTGTATTTATTCTCTTTTTCCCCAAATGTTTTGGTCCAGACTGATGCAGATAGGAGGTTTTTGGCTGCAAAGGGTAGCGTACCAATTGGTATTGGCAAGAATTCACATATCAAGAGAGCCATTATTGACAAGAACGCCCGAATTGGAGATAATGTGAAGGTAGCATCTAAAACAACTTCTCATATTCAATCCGATTTTTCATCTCTTCTGATATTCTGAAGATAGTTTTCTGCAACCCTCTTCTTCAAATAAAGCTTTAACCAATTTTGACAGAAGTCATAAATTTCCTTTTAGTTTCTTTGATTTGATTATAGTTCTCACTTGAGTGCTTTGAAAGTATTTCGAAGTTTTAAACTAGTCATAGATTTACAAACAAGTTATTTCTAAGTTTTTGCTGAAAAGGGAATTAATTATATGTTTTCTCCAGATTCTTAATGGAGACAATGTGCAAGAAGCAGCCCGGGAAACTGACGGATACTTCATAAAGAGTGGAATTGTGACGGTAATCAAAGATGCCTTGATTCCCAGCGGAACTGTTATTTAGAAAAGTCACCTTCTATCAACTACTCTTCCAAAATCCTAGGTCGGGGCAATTCCATTTTTCAGGTCTATTTTAGGCTCTTCTGTTAATGCAGAGTTGATGTATCTGCCCCGGTTGTATAAATGTGGAACCCCTACTTGTTACTATTTACAATCAAACACTGCAGAACAATAATGAAATGCAGGGTTTATAGGCTAATCATGTTGGAAATATCTCTCTTTTCCGAAGAACTTCGATCCAACAGTGCAGAATGAAAAAGCTAATGCTTGTCACCACCTTCTGTCGTCCTATTTCTGGCTTTTATTATATCCAGTGATTAAAAACATCTTCACTGAATAAATTTATAATTTTACAGAACATGCAGTGCACCCCAGCGATGAAAATGAGCAATCAACTTCTATTCATAGTTTTTTCAGAAACATTATTTTGGTGGTTTATACAAAAATCTGCATCAATTAAATCATGAAACTTCGAAAATATTTCTACATCCAAATTCCCAATTGCAAAATGACGATGAACAAAAGGTGAAAAGACCTAATCTCATTATCAGCATATAATAATTAGTGAAAATCAGCAAAATATCAACACATTTCTATCTGTGAGTCTCTGGCCTCATTGGCCGGAGTAGCATTATTTGCCTTGGATTTATTATCATCTAGATAATGCTGATAAATATAGGACAAAAATCCCCATACTGCCAACAACAAGGCTATGATTTTCACTCCATCCATCTTGTCATGGAAAAATATCACAGCAAGAATTGGAATAATTGGCAGCCCCAAAGTACTAATTACATTAGAGAAAAGAGAAGACACTTCGAAAATCAATCCCAGTAATCCAATAGAAGAAATTTGCCAAGTTATTGCAGTCCAAATTAGAGTCATCAAATAGGATACTTTCCCCTCTTCATATTCCTTCATTTCCCTATTCAAACTCTTCCATTCTCCGCTGGCGAAGAGCCCCACTACGCAGCCACAAGTTGCGAAAAATGATGGGAAAATTTGCATTTCCAACACAGCGGAAAAAGTTTCTCTCTTTATAACCTTTTCGAAAGAGAGTTGAACCAAAGAAAGGTATAAAGAGTAAGCTGCAGAAGCACCAAGTGTGCAGATAAACCCAATTGCATACTTACTTTTCGAAAACCCGGAAGGGTTTTCAGAATCAGAATTAACTGCAAGAAGGGAGGCTGAAATAGTGAGGAGGACAACAGAATTGAATATTAAAGAAGTGAACTTTTGTGAATTAAGGAAGAAGGAAAATAATGCATTAAAGGCCAATTGGGTAGCACACAAAAGTGAGTAAGTGGAAACAGGAAGGTATAAAAGTCCATAAGAATACATCAAATTATCACCTGTTAAGAGTATACCAAAGGCTAGATAAAGGAAAAAAAATGTGGATGCTTTTGGTTTACTTGTGTTGGGTGAAGGATTTTCAGAAGGGGAAAAGAAAAAAAGAAGGGGAAAAAGAATTGGGAAGCCAGCAGATTGAACAAGTGTTGCCATCCATTTGCTATTTCCACCTTTATCATAGTATAATCTTCCTAAAAGAGTTGCAGAAGATTGGCCTGAGAGAACAAAGAGAGTATAACAAGCTACACGTAACCACCATTTATAGTGTATGAATTTTGGAAAACTGAAATTATTTTTCATAGTAACACCTGAAACTGAAAATATAATATCATGAGCAGTTTATAATAATAATTAAGAATAAGAAAATCAAAATATTTTCAGAAAATATCTGAAGTAACAGAACCTGTTGCTTGGGGTTGCAGCTCTGAAGCACAATCCATGAATTCTGATTGGGAAAATCTGAAAAAAGTGTACTTATACTTATCTTTCTTCCTTTAATTATAAGCAAATGGATGAGAATTCCATTTTTGAAAAGAAAAGCTTTCAGATTTTTATTTTTGGCCCATTTGTCAGTACTAGCAAGTCATACCAATCAATTTCTGAAAAGATTAGGCCTTTCTACTGATTGAATTGAAATACACAGCAGAGTAAGAATAATGTCAACTGGTCTAAGTTGGGTTGCTAACAACTGGACATTGAAAGGGAGGTTAGAAAAATGAATGGATAATTAGACTACAATTGTAAGGTGTTCTCATTCACTTGTACAGAACAGAACTAGCTTATCAAAGACTTAAAAGTCAATAATTTTGGCTGAAATGAAACTTATTCAAATCTAAATTGTATAGAAAGGGAAATGAACCAAAATAAAGCTCCAGAGTCTAGACTATGTTGGATAATATACTATCCAATACGACCAATTTTTTTTTAAGGCGACCTTTAATTTTTCACAATGTTTTTGAATTTTATGAAAAATAAAAATTCAATTTTGTAATCCTAACTTTTATGTCCTTTTATTTTCATAGACAAGCTGAAGAACAGAAATGGAACTTCTCCTTAGTGAATGGAGTAAGAGTCCTTATCATTCTAACAAACGCCTCTTATTATATATAACATAATTTTTAATACAGAGAAATCAATAAATTCAAATTAGATAATTATATTTTAATTCATATTACTACAAATAGCATGTATAATATATAATATATTAGACAACAAGTTTCCATTACATAATCGATCAACTTTTAAATCCACCTTTAATTCTTATTTTTCTTTCCATATTTTATAGGTTGCATTGCTTAGTTAATATCTCCCGTAGAGACGGAGATGACAAAAATTAGACAAATTCTCTCTCACCCCCTCCTTTTCAGTTGTCTCTCTCTTTGTTAATATTGCCTAAAATGGCGTTACTCAAACTCAATCTCAATGGTTGTAATTGATAAATCCGTTTCGTCCCATGGAATGGAACTATATAAAGACTCCATTTTTCTTTTTCTTCCCTTTTTTCTTCCTTTTTACGTTTAGTCGTCGTTTTAAAGCCATAAAACATCAAACATTGACTTCTCATTCGCTTGTATACCTTCAGAAAAATTTCTTATGTAAAAAGTCAAGCTTTTTTGCTTATTGTAATGGCTTGTGTTTTCCTCGTTTTGCAGATTCGAAGACTTTTATAAGATTTTTATTTTTTGTATATGAAGAATATGAATGGTTGTGTTTGGTGATGGAATTGTTGTTTGTTACCTTGTTGAAATTGCTCCATGGCCTCAGAAAATCATATACCCATTATTCGAATTCACTCCAATCTTGAGGTATGTTCTTCTTTTTTCATATTTCTTTTCTTTATTAGATTATGCAAAAATGGTAGAAGATAGGCCCTGGACTATGATTAACAAAATATTTTTGGGTTTTATTGCATTAGATGGCATCATTAATTGATAATGCAGTAGATGAATCTGAAAATGATGGCCAAGATGAGATCAAAGACTCAACAGATTTGAGAAAGAGCAAAAGTTTTGAAGGCCCAAGGAATAGCTTGCTTGGTAGCATTAAAATTGTGGTATTTTCAGCCAAAATCAACTTGCTAATGCTTTTTGGCCCTTTAGCAATCATTGTTCGTCGGATTTCTGGCAGTCATGTGAGTTGGCCCTTTATTTTATCCTTTTTTTTTTTGGCAAAGATAATAGATTTTTCATTAAAGATTACAACCATTACAACTTTTAGCCAATAGTATTGATTAACCAAACTACAGCTAAAATCATGATCAAAAGGTTTCTTAGCAAGTGCATGAGCAAGATAGTTTGCAGTAAGTGGGAAGTATTTGAAGGTACATACTGCAGTATTTGCAGTATGTGAGTTGGCCCTTTATTTTTTGTTCTATTGTATGGCTCATAATGCACTTGTTAATCGCCTTGACATGCAGATTTATTTGGGATTTTACTTACATTTTGTTTCTTTATTTATTTGTTTGTGTAGGGCTGGGTCTTTCTTTTCAGTTTGTTGGGTATCATTCCTTTGGCCGAGCGATTAGGCTATGCTACAGAGTAAGGTTTCATCATACTTCTCATCAATTTGTTATACTATTTGCTTAACAAATTAAAATTAAAATTTTGTATTAACATTTGGAAGAAAGCATCTAACACTTTTATTGGTTCACATTTGGTTTAGGCAGCTGGCTTATTATACAGGACCTACAGGTATGTTATTGTTACTTCTTTATGTTTCTCTTTGGAAAACCCCCTCAAACAAGAAATCCTCTGTCTTAACATTAGTCAATTTGTAATCTTACCTGCAGTTGGAGGACTTTTAAATGCTACTTTTGGAAATGCAACTGAACTGATAATATCAATTTATGCATTAAGAAAAGGGATGATACGCGTTGTTCAACAGTCCTTGCTTGGATCAGTCTTGTCAAATATGTTGTTAGTGCTTGGATGTGCATTTTTCTGCGGCGGGCTTGTGATTGTGGAGAAGGAACAAGTGTTTAATAAGGTATTTTTACTCTAAGCATACCCAGATTGTTGATTTTATTTTCTTTTTTTGTAATTAGGATTTTAAAATTCCTCATCACAGCTTTTATGTTGAGTAGTTTCTTTTAAATTGTACAATTTATATAGGGAAATGCCACAATGAATTCAGGTTTGCTGTTGATGGCAGTCATGGGGTTGCTATTCCCAGCTGTTCTTCATGCTACGCGAACAGAATTGCACTTTGGAAAATCTGAATTGGCTCTTTCAAGGTTCAGCAGCTGTATTATGCTCTTTGCGTATGCTGCATTTATCCATTTTCAGCTCAAGAGCCAGAAAAATCATTATGCTCATATGAATGAGGTTAGTCTAATTATTGTTCTAGATGATGTGGTATGGCTCATATTAATTTTTTTTCTTTATAAAGACAATAGCAAATTTATTTACTCTTGAAATCTTGCAATAGTTCTAAATCAATTTTATTGATGCGATATACTGAATTCATTGGTTTTGATACAGACAGAAAATGAGGCTTGGGACACAGAAGATGAAGAAGATCCTGAGATCTCAAAATGGGAAGCAATTACGTGGCTATCTGTTTTGACTGTGTCGATTTCAGTTCTCTCGGAATATCTAGTTGGTGCCATAGAGGTAATTTTATTATGTTATATCTAAGCTATAATTACTGCTATGAGCTTAATCTGTAACTTGCCAAAATTTCTATATATAATTGAATTATACCCTCTTTTTTTAGTACACACAATGCGCTAATATAATGTTCACTAAAATTTATGCAATAAAAACATTATCTTTCATAGTCACTCATTTTGTTTTTATTTTTAGGGAGCATCAAATGAATGGGAAATACCTGAAGCATTTATAAGTGTCATCCTTCTACCTATTGTTGGAAATGCAGCAGAGCATGCTGGTGCTATTATGTTTGCCATGAAAGACAAACTTGTAAGAACTTCTTATTTTGCCAATCTTATTAAAACAATTATTACATGCTACCTTCCGCCTTCCTAAAATTGTTGCTTCTTCCTAATTCAATCAATCTGGTGCAGGATATCTCTTTGGGAGTTGCTATAGGTTCATCGACGCAGATATCTATGTTCGGGGTGAGTACCCAGGGCTCAACGAACTGTTACCCCTTTAACTACTAAATAATCACCAATTTGCATCTTACTAGAATTTCATATGTATACCTTCTAATTCTTTGATTCTTTTATGGCTGTAGATACCCTTCCTTGTGGTGGTCGGATGGATCATGGGGCATCCTATGGACTTGAATTTTCAACTTTTTGAGACAGCAACACTTTTCATAACTGTTTTAGTGGTAACCTCAATGTTGCAGGTTTGTTTTAGACAAATTTATCTTTTTATATGATGTGTGTTGCAGGTTAATATTGTATTAAGGCTTGTTCTTTACATATTTCTTTTACAGGAAGGAACTTCTAATTACTTCAAAGGATTAATGCTCATCCTCTGCTACCTTATAGTTGCTGCAAGTTTCTTTGTACATATAGACCCTAATTCTGCAGCAAATGCGCCAGAACCTGCTTGATAACGAACGAACCAGGAGTATACGTATGTTAGAGACTTCCATTGACATAAAAGAAATGTGTGGTTTTGTAAATGAGGTGTTATTGCTGAGATGAAAATCATTTTGCAAGTTGAAATACTGCACATTTTACAATGTCAACTTCACACCTTTGATTTGGCAGTGGAATGCTTGTTGGTTTGAGGAAGATGAGTAGAGATATAGGCTTTAGTTATAGTATTGTTTCTTGGAAAGGTTAGTGTAGGATTATTAGTAAAGTGAATATGAAAGAAATCTACTAAAAGAAAAGATAATAGAATACTAAACCTTGTAATTAAACAAAGTTAACAATAAGAAGATGAGAAAGTTGGGAATTTGAAGAAAATAAATATATTATGATGGTGGATTAGAGATTAAAGAAATTGCAATTGCATAATGAGAGTTTTAGTGGAAAGAACATAAAAATTTGTGAGTACATGAAATGAAATTGTTCCCAGATCCCGGCGTCAAACCGAAACCGATCGAACCGGAACTGGAGTTCGGTCAGCAGACCGGTTCTGGTTTAATAAAATTTCGAATCGTAACGGTAATAAAATTTCGAATTATAACCGTAATAAACTGTGAATTGTTCTCGAACCGCTAATTAACCGCCCCGAACAACTGATAATCGGCCTGACAGTACAACGAGTCAGGTACGATTTAGTTCACTCCCAAACCGTACCTTTGTTATAATTAAAGTTTGTTTATTTATTCTTGAATCTACACTCGATATACAAGTTCGGAGGATTCGTAAGAACTTGAATAGAGTTGCTCATCATTTTGCTAAAGCGTCCATTAAATTCTCCATTTCTATTTTCCTCTTTTGCGCCATGTTTGTGGTGGTGTTTTTCTCGAATCGTTAATGCTTGAAACTGCCGGTTCAACCTTCAATTCCACGCCGTTGCCTTCTTATAAATTCTAGTAGTGGTTTAGATAAATGGAATTAAATTTTTTTTAAGCGGCAAATTAAATTTTTTTAATTAAATTATTAAAATTGGAATTCCTAATCTTAAATTAGGAGTGAATGTGAATCACTTTAACTATTTAATTTATAAGTCATTTGCAAAATGGAATTTAAATTCTTATAAATAAAATTTAATTATTTATGTACTGTTAAATAATAAAATAATGAATTTGATAAATCAAATTAAAATTATATGTTCAATTAGAATGTATGAGTTTCGTCTAAAATATGAAATATTGTCTATTTTTTCACAACATATGAAGATTGAATTGAAATTTTCAAATTCTCTTAATTTTTTTCATTAAACAAATAATTAAATGTAACTATTAAGTATCTTTTTTTTTTTTTTTAATATAATTATAAAATCAGTATCCAGACGTGGAATTTGTTTCCTATATAAAGGTAGAATTGGAGCCAAACCGTATTTGAGTTTTGGTTGTTAAAGGTTCCGGTTTTTTTAATTCTCACGGTTACTGTCCTCTTCGGTTCAAACCGTTTGAACTTTATTTTGAGCAGCTCGTCCGCGCCCTGATGCAAACCCTAAATAAAATCCTGAATGAATTTACTTTGGTCCTTTCGTCATCTGGGATTTGGATTCGATCCCCAAGGCTCTTATCTCCACGCCTAAATCATCTTCTTTCACTTGTACATTCTCATCTTTCAACTCCACCTTTCCACTTTCATAGGCACCGGCGAACCACCGTCGAATGGTCAGTCTCTTTCCGTTACTTCTACTAAATCTCAAACTTCAACTGCTTTTTAATTCCTTGACATTTTTATGTGTTTAGGCTACCCGAGGAGTCGGTGGTGGAGGTAGAGACCGATTTCGAAGAGACTTCGGTTCTTCCTCTAGTTCTCGCTATGAAGACAGTGTTAGTTCTAGTAAGCGAGGGAATAATCCGCCATCAAGGCATCTATGGGTCGGCAATTTGTCTCACAGTATAATGGAAAATGATTTGACTGATCAATTTTTGCAGTTTGGGGAGTTAGATACTGTGGCTTTCCAGCCAAACCGAAGCTATGCTTTTATTAATTTTACGAACGAAGATGATGCAATTGAGGCGATGAAAGCTCTCCAGGGTGTTCCACTCGCTGGCAACCCACTTAGAATTGAATTTGCTAAGGCGGTTAGTTATGCCCCCACCTTTTTCTGTTTATTTCCTCATATTCGTCTTTCTTGTAGTATCTTGTATCTGTTATACGAGTTCAATTCAATTGATTGTCTTCAAGCCATTACAGTTCAATTGCACAATTGCATTACCAGAACTTGAGTTTAGCTCCCCATATTGATCAAAATTATAGAACACCACTGATCTAGACATTAAAAGTATTGAGAACTTAATTGGTTATATATATACCACGTATAGCAGGATGCAGGATGCTCCACAACCATGAAATACATATGGTTGAATTCCTTTCAATTAAGCAAAATGCTGCTACATCAAACTTCATGCTATAATAATTCAAAATGTGTGCTCTAAAATTTCATTTATAATTGATGGCTGAAAAACTTTAGGTATAATGGGTTTTGTGCAAATGGCATTAACATATGAAAACTCTGTGTCACACCATTAAAAAAGGTGCAGTGACTGTGAGGTACTTTGAAAGTAAAACACCACATAGCAAAAGCAATTGAATTAATCAAGGTTTCTAATTCTGATTTGCTCAAAGTGACAGCAGCTAAGACTCCTGCCATAATTTCCCCGAAAGCATTCAAGTTTCAATTTCATTTTTCCATTCCGATTCATATTTCCACAGCTTTGTATTCCATGTACAGCAGTTTGTTTATCCTAGGGATGCTAATTGAAGTGGATTACACATTATGCGCTGGACACTTTGTTCCTGAGCTTTCATGGCCTAAATCTGTTGTATTATTCGTAATCTTGAATAATGTTTCAGTTTAAATCATGTAAAATTAATTCAATCAATAAGGTGATGGTAAAGTTAATATTATTAACTTTAAGAGTATACCATGCGAACTACTGTTTGTTCAGGAAAAATGCTTAGTGAGTTAGCAGTAAAGGAGTTAAAATTTTCAAGGGGTTTCTGGTGTTTTAAATAAATTAAGAAAGTGGCTAACAAATGTCTCCAAGTTAATGGTTTTGTGTCTTATTAGTATCAAACGTTGCACCAAACTTTCACTTCTAAACTCAGCAGATTCAGTTTCATTTCACTCAACAGAATAAGTAAGATCTGTATTTGTTTGTGGCTAAGATATATATTGTCAGCCTATCTCCTGAATTCCATCTTTGTATATATTCCATTTTTCTGGCTTAGTATCTATGTCAAACCTTTGGCAGTAGTGAATTAACCAATTCTGCCTCTCCATGGATTAGTTTGTTGTTGATGAATTTCTTGGCATTGCATTTCTCACTTGGCATTCTGTTAGTTTTGGATGTTCCAAAGTTGAGTGAAATGGGAGAAAATCAGTCCAATTAATTACCCCTATGTATCAGTCACTCTCTCCAACGATTACAGACCTCATTATGCATTTGATTTTCAGGTTTCTAATACATAATAGGTATCTGTTTCAGCGATATGCTTTTACATATAACCAGTAAACTAGGGTGATTATGAATCTATCAATCCTTTATATTGAGAAAACAATCAAAGTTCAGTTCTTTGCTTGAAGGAGTGATCACAAAAGCATCGCACTTCCCATACAATCTCATACCTTCAATATTCATATGATAAATTCCTTGAAGTTAAATTTTTAAGTAGCAGGAAATAGAGGGAGAACATATGAATTTTAGATTAATTCAAAAAGAATAATAACAGGTAATAATACATTAATAGATATCTACTACAGTGATTGGCTTTCACCTTCCGCCATTAAATTAGGGTGATTGCAAATCTATCAATCCTTTAGACTGTGCAAACTATCGAAGTTCAGTTCTGTGCTTGAAGGGATGTTAACTTTAAGCAGCAGGGTATAGAGGGAGAACATTGAATTATAAATTTCTTTGAAAAGAACAATAATCAACAATAACAACGAAGCCTTAGTCCCAAACTAGTTGGGGTTGGCTGTATGGATCCTGTACTGTTATGCACTAAAAAGAACAATAATAAATAATGAAATTCAGATTGAAAAGAAAAGTCTCATCACCCTGAAAAATAAGATCAGAAAGGGAGCAAAATCCCCTGAAATGAGTACTGGATCTTTTTTGCTTGGATCGACTAAATATGATTCACCATGTTTTACTCTTTCTGTTGATTAACAGATCTGCCATGCACACTAACATCATTTAATTTTGTACATTTTTTCTATAGCAATGTGTTCTCATTAATTTCTCAATGCAATACTCTCATTTGCTGCAATTAGTAACTGCTGTGCCCTTTCTATTTGATGCACATGAACTTCTTTTGCATCAGCAACCAGTAATTTTGAACCAGAGATGTTGGACTCTTCACTATCTGTCAATTACAAATGCTTGATCCATTTTGTAATTTTCTCTGCAAGTCTAACAGAGCAATTGTTTTGGACAAGCTAACAGATCCTTCCATGCATATTAGAGCACAACAATTAACTCATAAAAAAATCATAATATGGTTAGATTAATCTTGCCTGGACCGGGATGATTAGTCTTCAAACTAAAGCTTTTCATTTCATGTAAGTGGTGGTAACACTAAAAATGGTTGAATAACTAAGTGCTGAATTTTGAATCTTGGATCATATGCATTCTAAAATCGTAAAATGCAAGTTATTTAATAGCCAAATAAAGTGTTAGTTTATTCCAATTTTGAGTCTCACTTTAAAATTTAAGTGAATTTTAGATTAATGGAGACATGCTGGTGATACAGATAAATATTGTCAAATAACTTTTACTTTAACTTGTTACACCTCGGTGGCCTCCCACTAATTATTCTAGTCATAAGGTGCTCATTTGAAGTGGTGGAAACCAACTGTTTATCATGTGCTGGCAATTTGTTTTGTTTGCTAATTCATAGATCCAGCTCCTAGGTGCTAAAATTTATGGTATGTCAATTTGTCTTTCAAAATTTGTTGGGTTGATTAACAGGGGAAATAAAGTATGTTGTGATCAGATTGATTATTTTAAAGTAGATGTATATGTTGTTTTGTTTGGTGAAGTGTTGACAGTGCTAATATCAATGTGGAGCATATTTCTATCTGCTATATGTACAACTTTGATGTTTGTAGTTTGCATGGACATTGTGTGTGGTTTCCAGTCAGGAAATTTCATACTTGTGCATGTCTTTTCAAAAGCCATGCCATGGTTATTCATAGGAGAAACACAACTGAAATGCCTGGTTCTTAAAATACAAATGCTTGGATGCTAGCCTCATATTCAAACCATGTTGGTAGTTGCAGTACCTCATTGTGGGAGAAAGGCTAGGACTATAGATGTATAGGGATTGTTACTCACTGACCAGTCTGTTTGATGAAGCTTACAGTGGTGGAGAAATACAGGTTTTCTGCATATGAGCTTATCACAATATAATAGGGGCATGGTTTTGGTGATGAGTATTTGAACATGTCTTTATATACGAGTTAGAAGCATGACTGCACAGTGCTTCTCAGGTCATGTCAAAGAAAGTACCTAGTATCATCTGCAGTTCAGAACCTTGGAGTTTTATCCTTTGTTTGGATAAAAAGTATTTGGAGGTTTGTTCGGGTAACATCAGGTCAGGTAAGCTAAAGTTGTTTGGAAGGAAGTTTTGGAGGCCAAAGGAATCTTTCATGGTAATATGATGGTTTAGATTCTAATCCCCACAAGGCACAAACCTCCACATAACCTCTAATATACCCTTAATAGTAGGGGAGAAAAGTACAAATTTGCATCAAGAGTGGAAAAGGTTCAAGGGTAAATTAGAAAATTTAAGGAACGTGAAGATTATTTTTGGGTAACACTATTTCCAGAGAATTTTGTTAAAGATAGAGCTAATGATTTCTATTAACACTATATTGAACTAATTGCCCTTAGTCACTCAAATGAATGTTTATGCTTATGTTGAATTCGGTATTGTGAGTTTGAGAGTTTTTATTTAATTGAGATTTTATTGTGGGTTTGATTTCTTCACAAGACCAGAGACAGAAGAAGAGAGGCCAAGAGAAGAAGCAGAAAAAGGCAATTTTGATTTCAAAAGTTCCACATTTGTGGTGGTTTCGTTTGAGTACATTGTTATTTGCTATTGTTGCGAGTTACTGCATATGGTTTAATGTGAATAGCAATTAATAGATAAAACTAATTAAATTTATCATAAAAACAAACACTTCTTCTTCAATGATGGCAAGTGCCTAATCGTAGAGTTCTTGTATTTTTCTTCTTCCGTTGTCTTTGATTAAGAAATGGAATGATTGGTTTGGAATATTTAGCAAGTAGGGTTTATTCTTGCTGTTGAGATTTATGTTTAACATACAGTTAACATCTGTTTGAGTGGCTAAGGGTATTTAGCCAGTATAGTGTTAATAAAATTTATTTGCTTTGTCATTAACAAAATTCGCTCTGGAAGTAGGAGTACCCTTATTTTATTATCTTTCTTGATTTCTTGATATTGATGGAACATGAGTTATGTCTATATAAAGAATGCAAGGGGTGTATGTTTGGTGTATCAATGTGTGGTCACACTCCTTTCCTGTTATCATTTAATCTAGTTTCTGTGTTATTCCCTAGGATGACAATTGCAAAGAGTTCAACTCTAAAATATAAGGTGATATTTGTAATATAATAAACTCCAAGAACCAGTATTATCTGGTTTAAATTCTGGTAAAAAAGTTTTTGTTCTTTCTTTAAACTTTGCAGTCATTAGTTGTTCCTTATGTTCTTATTTGGTTAATCTTCTATATACACTTGAAGATTAGATTGTTTGTTGCTTTAATAAATTAGAATAAAATTAGTTTTGAAAGTAATTACAACTTTGAGGCTATAAAATGCTTTACTTATGATGGCTGTGGAATTTATCATTGATTGGGAGGAATGGCAAGCAAAATAGTTGGGACATTCAGTCCAAGATATAGAGGCATGAACTGGCTATTCTTCATAGTCTTTAGCATCATTTGTCAAGAGGATTTCATTAATAATTACCAAGACTATCAGTAGGGTTTGTAAAATTATTAAGATCTATTCTTAAGCAGATATTTAGTGGAATATACTTCATAGTCTTTTCAAGATTGCAATTGGTAGTGCCTAGCTCTGTCAACAACTCACTTGCACTAAAAGTTTGCCTTCAATTTATTCTTTTTTTATTTTATTAATTTCAAATAGAAATTGAACTAAAATTTGACTATTTAAAAGTGAGGATTGGTCTTCTCTCACCTTGGTGAGATTCTTATCTCAGGAGAAGTCATCAGCAGCATCACGTGATGAAGATTACTTGCCACGGCGTGATGAGCAACGCTCTGGATCAAAAGGATCCCCTTTCTCACAAAGGGATTCTAGACTGCGTAGTGCTGGTGGCCTTGACACTGCATATGCTGACAGATCCAAGATAAGTGATAAAAATGCAGAACCTAGTGAAGTGTTATGGATAGGCTTTCCCGCCTTACTTAAAGTAGATGAAATAATCTTAAAAAAGGCTTTTTCACCATTTGGCGAGATTGAAAAGATAACTGTATTTCCAGGTCGTAGTTATGCTTTTGTTCGGTTTAGGAATCTAATTTCAGCTTGCAAGGCGAAGGAGACCCTTCAGGGAAAATTATTCGGAAATCCCCGAGTACATATTTGTTTTGCCAAGAGTGAAGCTGGCTCATCGAGCAGTGGAAGGAGTCTCTCTCCACATGTAAAGTCAAATGGTCATTCAGGAGCTTCTGAGAACTTTCGGCAGGATAGAAATTTTGGAAATATAACTTCAGACCCCAGTATCAGATCTCCTCGTTTAAGGTCAAATTTAGATCCAGATCTGGATGTCTATGGCTTTGACAGGAAAGGTGGTTTATATGCTGGTGGAAGTGATGCATTAGATAATTGGAGGTTTGGGGATGAACGAGGGCCTCTAGATATTTATGAACGCCGTGGCAGCAGTCCTAGGAGAGAAAGGGATCCAAACTTTGATGAATTTGGGCAGAGGCTCCCTCAAAAGTCTTCATTGTATGAAGAACCATGGGACCTGCCAGAAGAGTCCTATCTCTCTCATGGAGCCAAGAAATTGAAGATTGGTTCCTTTCCTCCTGACAAAGAGCTTCCTGAGTATCCTTTCTCCGACCTAGAAATGGAGAAACGTGCTTTTCCAAGAGCATTCACTGATTTTCCTCAATCTGAGGTGTTGGATAAGAACTACGGATATAAAGCAAACTCTGATCACCTAATCACTGCATCTCTTCATCATGGAGAAAGGAGGGACCACTGGAAACCATCATATGAAAATTTTCAGACTGGCTCTGGTCCAATGCCTGCAAATCCTGTTGAGAGAAAAAAATTCACTCCTGAAATGGAGCAACCCTCTTTAAAGTTGTGGAAATGGGAAGGAACTATAGCAAAGGGTGGAACTCCTGTCTGTCATGCACGTGGATTCCCTGTAGGAAAAGCTTTGGACATAATGTTGTAAGTACTGAATATCTCTTCTTTTGGCTGTTGATTAGTCACTATGAAACCTTTTGATTTTTCATGTTTGATAGGCAGCCTTGCCCTTCTCCTTTAATGTATTAATGTCTAGTATTTCTGTTTTATTTTTGTATATTTGTCCTGCAAAACAGGTGCATTTAGGCCACTGAAATATCCAGGAAATAAAGATTCCATTTTCTTCTGCATGATAGCCATTGGCATACGCGGAAACTCATTTCCTGCATTGATTTGTATCATGCATCCTGTGCAGAGTGCGTGATTGACTGCCCTTTGCGCAGAGATGTTTCACCTTTTGGGCATGTTTTGTGTGTGTGTGTGTGTGTGTAAACCTTTACGTGTTGTTTTTATTTGATTTGCAATAGTATGAAATATAATAGTTTAGAATAGCAGAGAAATTTTATTTTAAAAAATCATTTGCAGATAAACTGGATTCCTAATCTAAAATTCACTATTTAAGTTGATGTTTGTGCTCCAGGCCTGATTTGCTGGATTGCACAGCAAGGACCGGTCTAGACATGCTTGCAAAGCACTACTATCAAGCAGCGTCTGCCTGGGTTGTTTTCTTTGCCCCTGCTAGTGATGCTGACATTGGATACTATAATGAATTCATGAATTATCTTGGTGAGAAGCAGCGTGCTGCAGTTGCTAAGTTGGATGATAAAACCACTTTGTTTCTTGTACCTCCATCGGATTTCTCAGAGAGAGTACTGAGAGTTCCAGGGAAACTCTGTATTTCCGGTGTTGTTTTGAGGTTAGAGCTCCCTGGTTCAAATTCGGGCCCTTATCACCATCTAAACGATAAAAGAGAGACAAATTTGTTGGCCTTTCACGGGGATGGGCCATACGCGAAGCCACCCACTCCATCAGGTCAATTTCCTTCAATTGCATCTCTGTTAGGAGACTCGGTCAGATCAGGAAGTGATCCATATTTTCTGAGGGACACAGGTATGAGAAGGATATCTGATACTCACAATGATAGTAGACACGATTATCCACTCCAGCAACGGAACCTGATGGCTGCACCTAATCGGTCTCCTCACCATCCACCCGGTACCAGCAATGCACCATTGCAACCCAATACTGCAATTGATCCTGTTGTCCAGGATCATCGCCCCATCATACAAAGGACAGTGCCAGATGATGGCTTATCAAATTATCCAGCTGGCGTGCAAAGTAACCCATTATCTGGAAATGACATGCCATCATTTCATGAAAACAAATCTCCAGTTCCTTTATCTTTGCCTATTACTGGCCTGCAACCACAACAGCTTGCCCAGTTGGCGTCATCTCTTCTTGGGCAGCAACGACAATTAGGTAGCAATCCAAATATATCAGTAGCGGAAGACATCAGGCAGTCAAACACAATGAATCAGTTTGAGAGCCAGTTAAGAGCAGCACAAACTCATAGTTTACAGAGTAATCAGACAGGTCCTGAGAGTTCGTCGTCTCAGTTTGGTCAACTGCAAGCAGTTTCAGCCCCAGTTCAAAGAGAGGTGACACAAGCAGCATCAGGTAATCCTCAGATGCAAAGTTCTGGTACACAAGAAGAATCTGACCCAGATCCACAAAAGCGTCTGCAAGCAACATTGCAGCTGGCAGCTGCTCTTCTTCAACAAATCCAGCAAGGAAAAGGAACTTGAATCCTCCAGTGGTTGGAGTGGCTAAAAATGGCATATTTTATCTTTTCTCAGATTTGCACATAATATTTTATCCCAGCTAGTAGTGCCAAGTATCAGGAGTCATTTCAATTGTGGATGAATTTCAAATGCAGCAAATATGCACTGCTTTTGACTTGATTGACAAACTAGCTTTTTGTTGCTTTGTCAGAGTGCTGGGAATTTTTAAACAGTTTTGTTCTTTACTTCTGGAATTTGCAGATCTCTTTAGTTTGATTTTTTTTTTCCAAAAACAAAAAACACATCCGTAATTCAAAGTGCATGCAAAAAAAAAAAAATTGCAGGAATGAAACTGTATATATATAACCTCTTTTATTCATTTGGGCAAAAACAAGTGTAAAAACGATATGAATACTACACAAATTGCTGGGACAATAATATACTAACTACACAGAATGAATAAATGGAATATATAGCTTATATACCTACACTAAGTTGTATTATATAATATATATGAGTATGCATTTGTGTATCAACAGAAGAGCTGGTGAGTGTGGATTCTGGAGAAGTATCAAACATAAAAGTAGGTAGAAGCATCCGCTGCATTTGCAGTGTCCCTGCAAAGAATAGAGCGAGCTTCAATGACAGAACGAGGGGGCTCTATATCCTTCTCTTGTAATGAATTTCCCAATAGTCTCTGCATCTGGGAAGCAAACGTGTCGTCCAGAATCTAAACAAAAATGATTATATATTACTTTTAATGCAATAAATTCAGTAACAGCTACATATCAAATTGTTCACAAAATTATTGCTTCTCTACAAGGGATAAATAAAATTTTTCTGAACCAAGTATTTTTGTGTGTTCATACATTTAAAAACATACGAGTCTAGAAAATTACTTGGAGTTGAATTTCTTTCCTTTGCACATACAACCCAACTCGTTTTAGATACTCGTTTATTAGTAATAAAAAAATTTTGTTTAATGCCTTTAATTATATAAATAATTTGATAATATGATATACTTACCCCAAGAGCATAGCAAGAGCCATTGTACCATACCCTGTTTTCTTTCCTTCCTTCAAGAAACTTCAACACAATCTGGGTGGGAAGAAAATGCAATTTGGAAATAAGAGAGTTCCAAGTAAACATAAGAGATTTTATAGTAGCAGCAAAGAAGAGGTTTTGTTATTACCTGACCCATCCCATCCCATAATCCACGACAGGCTGCAACAAATATCCTACTGGTAAACACATCATGCAAGTTGGATATACACTCAATGAGCTGTGAACTCAACATCTGCATTCTTTCCCGGACTTCAGCCTCTCCGTCTTCTTCTCTTATTTCCTCCAGAATCCTTTTTAGCCTTGTGCTCCGGTTAGCTTGCGTCTGAAATAATTATTTACCCACAATTATGGTTATTTTACTTATTCAAATAACTCATGAAGCTAGGTAGAACTGTAATGGAAAAAAGATAGAGCTTACATACATTGTTAACAAGTTTTTCAACTGTTGCCTGCAAGTAATTTTTGTATTTTGTTCTCAACAGAACAGTAATACCATTCATCTGCTCTCCAAAGTGTGACTTTCTATCTCCCATGACCGGAAGATAGGACGCCCAAGACTTCAAGACGTCCTCCACTCTACAATGTAACACATCCAAAATTCTCTTGATGGTATTCATAAAGATCCCCAACTGCCGCAGGAAAAATCATGTAAGCCAAGATATATGGAGAGAGCGAGAAAAGTAGAGATGCAGTAAATGACTCACTTGATTAGGTACTGAATAGAGTGCTTGTGACTGTCTTCTGGTCAGTTTTTGGACCTGCATATTAAGTCTTTTAGGGATGCTATCTTTCAAAGGAGTTAAGATGTCATTATATTGTTTTTCCAGCGCCTTAAGAATCGCTCTTTCCACATCAGCAACAGCCTTCAAGAACAAGGAAAAAAAACCATTTTACATTATCTAAACTTGGGCCTGAAGTGCAATCATTCATGTGTATTTTACTGGTAAAAGAGAGATACTCACATTTTCCAAAATTAATGAATACTGAGGCCAACGGTTGATCACCACTTCATACTCAATAAGGGAATCCTTGATTTTCTCATACATTTCTTCAGCAAATGGAGAGGTGCAATGATTTGTTGTTACTCCACCCCATGGCACCTTTTCTGCTTTGCATTGCTCAAGTAAGCCGAGTTGCATATCCTGCACCCACACCATTATGTAACTGTGGAACAAGCTCCTTGAGTCTACGCCACCTTGCACTGGGCTGAAAACAAACAAAAGATTAGCATGTCAAAATGCCGTTGTTTTTTTTTTTGTTAATACATGACAGGTGATTCTAGTTTCAATTGAAGATGGTTATAGGATTGTCTTTGTATAAGAAACCTGATATTCCACAGCTCAAGATCCCGTTGAAAGTCAGCAATTGCAATCAGAAGCTCATTTACATGCAGTTGTGGGCTAGATGGGGGCCAGGCAGAGAGGAAACTTCTAAGCCTATTGCACAACTCGGTGCTGTAAACAGCGGATGCTATATTCAACAAGTCAATGGAACTGAAAGAGACAAAGAAGATACATCAGATATCACTTAACATGTATCAGTTACCAGCACCCACATTTGTAACTAATTCGAAAGAGTTCAATACAAAATGGATCTCCAGTTGAAGGGGTAAAACGTTAAATTCAAATCAAATTCATTCTGTAAAATCCTTCAGGAAAAAAACATTCGTTGTGTAAAAAGGAAGTGGATCACAATCAGTTTGGGTTTGGTTTTTCCATTTTAGTTATTTGCTAATACATTAGGTTTCATGAGTTAAATCGAAATCATTTTTCTGTCATATGTCTCCTGAGATGATAATGTTGTTGGTTAGAGAAAATGCTTCATAGATGAAGGTGCAGGTACCTTGGAAATACATGCTGGTTGTGGATCTTTATGTCTGCTTGAATCTCTTTACTAACAGCTATGCACAGATTCTTCATTTTCAAATAAGCCGTTGAGATGGTAATGGAATCCATGAGGAAACCTTCTGAGTTGCTACACACAAACTCATCAGTTTCTATCATGTGCTTTCGACACCTCTTCTTAGCTGCCGCCTGTAAAGAATTACTAGACTGTCATTATGGTAAATTGTAATGACAAAAAAAAGAAAAAAAGAAGGAAACTTCTACATGAACTATGGGTCGGAATTGCAAAGGCAACTGACCCAGTACTTTAATTATCAATAATAATAATCATGTATGCATGTAAAACGTAGACTATCCAACTAATTGGCAGATAGAAAATGCTAAATGATTGGAATTTGAAGGCGTGTCACATGAAGTGGTAGGCTTATTCTGTTGAGTGCAATGATCTCGTATTTAGCTAACCTGCAAATAGTTTCTTAACATGGTCTGCGCATCTTGAGACAGTATATCATGAAGAAGAGTGTACACTTCAACAGCAGGAGCTAAAGCTGGTGCAGCGGACTCTTGTACGGGACCAAATAGGTCTGCCAAGCCTGTGGGGGAGTCTTCGTCCAAAGACTTGTAATTCTCAAAAACATTTGCCAAGAGACTCTCAATTTGTGTTTCACAGTCTAATAGTAAAGTTTTCTGCAACAGTATGATACAAACATTAAGAGTCATTCCCTTAAATTCTGAAAAAAAAAGGAATGAACAGAGAAAAGCTTCGTTAATCTAGAAGTGCAAGTAAGAAGCAATGTTTCAATTTCCATAGAATAAAACCAGTGTCTATCATGGCCAAACTCATACTTGTGGTTCATATGGTACTTTAAGTAGGGAATTCTTTTAGAAAGACTTGGCCCTCACATCTGGAAATTTTTTGTTAGCCACTCCTTAATTATGGAATCTGGCTCAATTCCCTGCACTTGTGGCCACTTTCTTACTTTAGGAAATGTGGTTCATATTTGATGGTTATCATAATCTAGGTCCCTAACTATGGTTCATTTTTATTCTTGATCATAAATGTATTCTCTCATTCTGTAATAGAAGTCAAAATCTAATATGGAGTCACATGAAAGGAAAGATGAAAGAGGAGTTAAAACCAATAAAGCACCTTGATAAAATATAATACAATAAAAAAGTGTTAACTCATATTCACCACCAATTTTAGTAAATTGGTGCCTAGTCAAAATTCACTGCCTGAAGGAAAAGCAATATATGAAAGGCAAGTGATTCATCTACAAGTTGGAAGACCTACCTCTTGCCTAGTCAAAATTTTCTCCCCCCTAGCCTTTATAATGGGTACAAGTAACTCATTGACGAGCTCTAGGCAGCCTTTGGTTGGAGTGGCCACATTCATGATATGAGAAAGAAATCTGGAAGAAATAAAGAAAACTTAAGAAATGAAGATACTGAAAAAAAAAAAAAAAGAAAGAAAGAATTGAAGAATAAAATGTATTGCCAAGCTAAATTGAGTTTTACTATACAATACCTCAACTTGGTATATGAATCAGAAACACCATAATAGTCAGCAAATTCAGTCAACAGCCACTTCCAAGGTCCATGCAATCGCAAATTTCGGGAATGAAAATGTTGTGCACGCATAGCAGCCTCTAATAATAGATCATAAGCCAGAGTTTCCACAACAGCACCACTCTGTATATAGTATGGTACAAAGATTGAAACTTGGGATATTACTATATTTACATGTATTGGCACACGCAATCACACAGCAAAGGATCATAAATTCCAACAAAGAGATGAAAAGCAAACGATCATGCACCATGCACCAACCCAATTCGCAATTAAGAATTTGTTGTTAAGTAGTTTCTGGTCATTGTTAAATTTGAAAAGGAAAATAATAAAACATAGCTACATCTCTAGCCATAGATCTTATCTTTAACCACTCAAATTTTCAATAAAATAACTTTGGGGATCCACTAAAACTGGGAATAGTCTGATACCACGCAATAAACAACTTAATTATTATTACGTTTAAATTTATTGTTCAAGTAATAGCTTTCCTGTACTAATTCAATTAATAAGGAAGAAACAAAACCTTTATATTGTTTGCCTCATCAAATGTAATTGTACTACCAATTGAGAGCTGTATCTTCCCAACACATTCTTGATCATCATGCAATAAAGGCCACCATCGAATTCTATCACTCTGCAGAATTTGGACAAATAGATACCAAGAAGAGTTAGGGTCCCATTATCTGTGTGAGCGTGTGTATCTATATGCACTTGATAATTAGAAGATACAAGAAATTTTACTTACAGGATTATCATTCAGTGATGAAATTTGAATCGTGGCTCGACCTTGAACTGCCTTTTTTGCATCCTGGACTTCTACTAAAAGAGCATCTCCTTCACTCTCTGGAAAACTGAATTGAATTCACTAGTGAGATTTTTCATCCATAGTGGCATGACAAGGATTTCAAATACCCTCATTCCGTCATGGAGCTAATATATGATTTAATTTTGTCAAATTAAAGTGCAAATAGGAGTAAAAGCAAGGAATCTCTTGGATGTGGTCCATTTTTTATTACATCTCATATATTAATTAATATTTACTATCTGATCCTCTTAGGCTGGAAGTCCAAGCAGATATCATCTCGTATTATTTACAACTTCACAAGTGCCAAAAATCTATTGGCTGCCGAAGTGAATACCAGTATTGCAAATGAAAAAAAAAAAGGAAGTCACAAACTTACAAGACATGATATTCTCCACTGCCAGGATGCAAGCAAATGGTAGAACCAGATTCAACTTGAGTATCTTCACTGGCGCTCTTCAGTTGGAATAAGCAGGACAACTGCTCTGCAAATGCAGCAAACCTTTTTTTTATTATTTATTTAGTGAAAGATAATTTTCATGATTGATGTGAGAAATAATCAATAAAAACAACTTAGTCAATTATTTATTTATTGAAGGATTTAGCTATTTAGTTAAGAAATAATCAATAAAAAGTCAATTATCACAACTCATGATTGATGTGAGATTTAAAACAACCAATCAAAGCATCATGCTTGAGAAAGTTCAGAACTCATTTATGAACTAATAAAAGCAAGAAACTTATTTGTTTTAGGGAGTACTAACCTTCTGAAGTCACTGAAAATGAAGCTAGTTTAAGAGAATTCATGCCAGTTTTCACTAATGATGAAACATGACGGACATACTCTTTCCCCACTTGCATATAAACTGCACTCCGCTGAGAATATGTGCTCTTAAGTTTTCGCCTAGGGATTATTCGAAGTTTCTTTACTGTCAACAGCAAAAAGGTCTCATTAGTTAAATTACTGAAACACATTTAAAGAAAATCTACTATTTGATAGAGCCTTAATATTTTCCTATATTGATCATAGACTTTCTTCCATCCATTATCACTTTTATGCCAAAGTATAAAAATGTACTTTCTCCATCCACAAATATAAATTTCATTAAATATTAATTAATGTTTTCTAAATTTGCCCTTACAATTAATGAAGAAAGAGCATGGGAAATACAAATTGTAAGGGCATTATATCAAATATTCAATGTTTTACTATTGTTTAGGCACATTAATTGTCTTTCTTAAAAAATATATTATGAGAAATAAGCTTATATTTATGGACAGGTACATAACTTCAATAGAATTCAAAGAAAAAGCCAATTTAATCAATCTATTTAAGAAAGATTTTTCAAGCTAACGGCAGCATTTATAGTAGGTAGAGCATGAAAGCAAATCTGTATCAATTTTCTTCATGTAGTTCAGGTGCAGATATGCTTGAAAATCTTACCTTCTACCTGCATCTTCCCGACTACCTTCTTTATCTTCAAAGGAACATTTTGTTCAGCATTCTTAGCACTTCCTACTTCTTTTGGTTGTACACCTCGTGGTTGCAGTAAAAATTTGTGTAATCTATGAAGCAAAGCAATAAAGTGCATTTAGAGCTGAATTAACCAAAAAGAATTTACTCCCTCCATCCCATTATGATAAGCTTACAGTTTTTTCACTTATATTTATTTTTATGGTTAAAGTTATGCCTTTTCCTACAGTACCCTTATGTAGTATTAGATGGCTAATAAAGCTTAACAATACTTGCTAATCAAGTTGTCATTTAGAAATACAACAACAATGGTGATGGTAGTTGTAGTTTTTCAATATTACATTTGATAGTGTTTGTAGGGATGCAAACTAAAAAAGGGTATAATAGAAAACTAACAAATAAGTGTAGTCTTAAAATGAAATTGTCTATACTTTGGGATGGATGAAAAAGGAAAGAAACACTATTGTAATGTGATGGAGGGATACTATCTCCCAACAGCGATGCTAGAATCTGTAAAGCATATAGAATACAGGAATAAAAAAGCCCACCCAAAGGCACTTCGGAGAAGTAGACATTCGTCTCGCAGAAACTCAGGAGCTTCAGTGCAACCCCTAGCCCATGCATATAGACATAAGCGGATACATGCATCATAAGCTATTAGGGTTTGCCAAGCATATTGACCACTGCAAAAAATTACAAAGATAAGGCATAAGAAACTATTTCATCCATTCATGTAGATGCAAAAGGAAGTCATATGAAGGTTGAGAATTCTAAAATTATGCAAATGTGTGGGACTAATTGACAAAATTTCTGTAAGTGACCCATAGTGCACAGCTCAGACAAATTTAAATCTAGCATTTGTAAACAATCATAATAGCTCCAGTATATAAGTAGATGCAGAATAATAAGCTGTTTTGGTTTGCCAATCCTATTGACCAGTGCAACACAAGTAAATATACAATGGATAAGAAAGTAACTCATTTGGGCACATGGATTCGAAAGAGATTCATTTCTTCAAAAGATCATCATCCATGTATAGCATTTTAGAAGAAAAATGAATGATGACAGCAATATATAATTCCTACATGCTATCTGGTTCAACAATTCACTATTACAAAGGGTCAGTTATTATAATGCACATAACAAACTGGAGGCCAACTATCAAGTAGAATTCGTAGTCCGTATAATTATCTTGAATCATACCTTGTATTATAGTAAGTTGATGGATCCATTGAGCTTGTTTGCCAATAAGGAATCGCCGCTTCTTTTTCTCGGACCAACGTCTCCTTTCTGCATTTACAAATCAGTGGCAGTATAACAAAAATATCAATGAAGAAGGGTAAATAAAAAAATAATAAAAATGAAATATGAAGTTTTAAACTACCTAGTTATCTAAGAATTCAATACCTTTCAACAAAATCAGTGTTATGCATTGATAGTGAAGTTTGATCAACTGAACCTTCTCTGCTTCTATAAAAAATATCTGTTTCTTCTGACTCAGAAACCCTGACAACAGTTTCTTCATTTTCTTGCTCAAACGTAGAACTCTTTCCCTCTTCCCCATTTACCATAATTGGAGGAGCACTTGGAGTGCCCAACTCTCCTCCAACCTCTTTAGCCAGGCCTATTTCATTACCACGAAAAGTACCCTACAGTTGCAACAAACGTCATTTCCATTAAAACTGAACAATCCAACACAATCCATATAAATTATAACATTGAGATATTAAATGTTATAACTACTCTAAAGTTAAAATTAATCAATCAACAATAGAACTCTTTCAAAACTTACATCAAACACCAGTTGTGCATTGCGTAACTGAACTTTTTCTTTCAGAGGACAACTTCCCCCACTAGGGGTCGTAAAATTCCTAAATACAGTTTTTCTGTTAACCAATTCACCGTCTGTGGTGAACCTTCTTAAATTACAAGGAACTTCAATTTTTAGGTCTTCTTTCACTAACCCTTTATTCAGTTTCGTTTTAGGCCGGTTACTATATGTTTCTTCCTCCTCATAGGCAGCATAGCATTGCATTACTGGCTTCTCCGAATAATCAATATCAGTTGTATCCATGTCATCATCCTCCTCGTAGTAATTTCCACCCACATAATCGCAAACTGACGCAACGCTTTCGTTATCATCTTCGTCTTCGCACGGGATTACTAAGCTGCGAGGCGTTAGCAATCCAGAGTGGAATTTAAGAGGAGGTAAAATATGGGTCGAGCTAAATCTACTAGTACTGTACAAAAGTGGAGATTTCGGGAATGGGTCTACGGGCGATTTTGGAAATTGATTGCGAGGAGATTGGTCATCTGTCAATGGAGATAAAGGAGATCTGACTCGTGGTTCTTGTACTTCTGGCCCCTGTACATGATGAAGCAATTTGCATACAACCAAATTTAAAAAAGAATGAAAATTTAGCTTAATTAAAGTAGAAATTACGCCCGGTAATGCTAGTTATGATAAATAATCTATAAAAACAATTGAAAAAGGAAGAGAAAAGAAGCAGAACCTGTTTAATCCAGTTAATGGCGCTTTCATCTAAACCTTCAGTAAACATCTTTTTCTATCTCTTGAAGTGAGATTAGGAAAGAGAGCTAGATTCAAAGAAGAAAAGGAGCTGTACAGATGAGAAAGCTAAAACAGAAAAGAAGAAGATCAAGGGAAATGTGAACTCTGAAGCAGATGGAAAGAGAGTTCTGAAGAAGAGAGCGTATAGTGAGGTATTCTTTCTTTTTTTTTTTTAAAGCGTAACGGCTAGTTTGACATTATTATTATTATTATTATTATTATTATTATTATTATTATTATTATTATTATTATTATTATTATTATTATTGACTCTTTATTCTAGAACTAGAAAGATACCTTTTAATAAGGAAATTAATTAGGAGAAAGGGAAGTTTTTAAGATTTCAGGATGTTACTTTTGGATCTAGTTTGTGTAATATTAAGGTGTTTACATTGGCTGAAATTTATTTAAAAAAAAAAAGAAACATTTTTAAAGTATATTTAGTTTTGTTATAATAAGACAATATTCATAAAGTGTGATTAGGAAAATTTAAGTTACATAAAGTATCCCTAACAAGAAAAATCTAGCTGCTAATCAGAAAATGAGTTCTGTTTAGTACAACATTAACCATTTAAACTTAATATACATACATAAATATATTAAAATAAAAATTTAGAACAAACTATATCACCATATTATGTATAAACATTTAACAAATAAATGATAGAGTAACAAAAATTGAGAATCTTCTAAAAAAAATGAGAATCTAATAAAAAAACAACAATCGGTTAATGTTGCAATTTATTGATGATTAGCATATATTTCTTTAATGCCTCTCTTTATTTTTTTTTTTAATTTTAGTGAAATGGGTTTATCACTTAATAATATTCTCTGTTGGATTCATCCAGAGGGAGTCCAAATTTATCTTGAATTAAGGAAAATTCAAATTTCCACCATTCCTTTCAAAATTTCCCTCAAAATAAAAACCTAAAACAAATGTGAAAATTTAAACCTAATGCAAGTTGGATTGTTTAGTTTCAATCCCTACTATAATTTTAGTTCCAATCCCTAATAAAAGTTGGATTGTTTTAAAAGAAACCTAATACAAATTTTGCCCTGAATAGAAGTTTTTGTTCTCTTTCATTAGAGTTTAATGTTGGATTGTTTTATTTATATTATATTATTTGAGTTATTTTGTTAATTAGAAAAGAGTACAATACGAGATATGGATTTATTCTTCGAGCATATAAATTAATATTATAAAATTCATTCAAATATTCAAACATTTGTTAAAAAAATATTAAAGGAGTTGAAGGTACGAAATTACTACTCAGTGAAGCATATTCAAGAGATTTCGAATTTATATAATATATTGAATTTATATTGTATTTTTTATTGAATGAAATATCTCTATTCTAATTTTTTTTAAAAAAAAAATAGATCTAATACAAGTTTATTCCAATTCATTACCACATTTCTAATTTTACTTGACAAGATTTAAATCAAGATTGAAAAAAAAAATGTATGGAACAAAAATTGAAAATGGTGAGAAAGAGACAGAGATGTAAGTACATATTTCTTCTAGACTCACTTCAAATGATATTTGTCTTTTAATAATGCACATTTTTATGATTTTTGTTATTATTGTCTTTTTTATTGCGATAAATTATATGTACAATTATTCCTCTCTCTCTCTCTATATATATATATATATATATTATTGTTAATGAAGTGCGCCCATTTTTAATAGTTTTTCATTGTTTTAATTTTTTTTATGGAAAGTTTGGAAATTGCATATATATTTTTACAAATTACAAAAATATATAACAATTTTATGGAAAATCAATAACTATAACAATTTTTTTTTTTTGGTAAAAAGAATAAAATTAGAAAGATATGATGAATCATTAAATTCAAATCTAAGTTTTATCCCATTACACGTTTTCATAAAACTTACATTTTTTTTTTTTTGCCTAGCATAAAACTTACATTTTTTTTTTTTTGCCTAGCATAAAACTTACATATATTCTTTTGATATTTGAAACAAATAATTGTATATTCTATAGGTAGATTTAAGAAAGGAAAAAATATGATTTCTTATTTATTTATTTATTATTATGTTTTGAGAAAGGATTTTTTTTGTAGAGTTAAATTTTTCTGGATCTAATTTAAATTTGACAACTTTTACCCTAAGCTAATAATTATATTTCCTAAAGAAGCAAATTAAAAAATAAAGTGGAGAAAATATTAATTTTGGATCAATCTAGTTTCATCATCTATAACTATGGTATTGGTGACTTAAATTTTGCAAACTTATGCTTACTGTAGTGACATGCAAGTTAAATATGAAATATTATTGTAGGCTAAAATAGTAAAGAATCTAATATTATATTTGCAATTATCTAATGCCTGTTTGTAAAAATAAAAGAGTTACAAGAATAAAAGGGGAAAAAATCATCAAAAGATTACAAATATTTAACTTCCCTAAATATAATCGTAATAATAAGTAAAATAGGTAATTGAATCAGACTTGCCTGTATAGAAAACCAGTTCTTTAAAACCAAAAATCATCCTTTCATCTATATCTATAAAACCAAAATTATACTTATCTTATTCACATTGTAATCGTAATGAATTAGAACAACTCTTCTATTTGTTTGATTCCCATTGAAAAGTTTCAATGAAGTTTTGCTCAGTCGTAGCATCACAGCCTCTTTTCATCTTCATTCTTCTGGTTAGTAATATATTTTTCCTTCAATGTATATATATATATGTACTTATTCGCCTTTTATTAAATATATACATATATACTTTTTTATGTAGACAATCGGAGTTTTGCTCCTTCCATGTATAGCAATCCCATGGTGGTACAAGATAATTCAACATATGATAATCAAGGTTGATGATAGAGCTCATGTTTTTGAAGTTGGAGTTCTTTCTGAAATTGCGAAAACTGCTCAATTGCTTCATCCCTTCAACATATCTGCAACCAAATTCGCTACTAGTTTGAGTTCATCTCTTAATCTAACAAATCTCTCACCGTCAGACCTCCATTTAAAGGTTGGAAAACGATTGACTTTATATATATGTATACATAGAACGAAAAAGATAATAATCTTGCAAAAATATAACGTACTATAAGTTATTTATATATTTATTCTCTCTTGCAGGTAGCTCCAATGTTATATCAAGAATTTTCAACTATTCCATACATTTCACAAATATCATATATTGGATTAGGAGGTCCATTTTTCGCATACTATCGCGAAAACGATCAGATTTTTGGTATGTATTCGAATTCTTCCAATCCAAACGACCCCTTAGAATACACTTGGTACAAACAGCATGCAGAGCAAGACACTGGAAAACTATATGGAGACGCCATTAAATGTCAGTTTTACATCATGGTTAATGCAAGTTGGGTTCAAGAAGCCTTAAACAACCCTAATGGGTATGCTTCAGTAGCAAATGGATGGAACAACGGTCAAGACCTCTTATTTCTGAATTCTATTGGTGTAGCAGGTGGAAAAGGAGTGGTCTCGTTAGGGTTTTCAGTCAAGGAATTGGTTAATTTCTTTAATGGTATTGATCTTTTTGGTGGAAGCTTGTTCTTGGCCACACAAAATGGAGTTGTGCTTAAAGATGGGTTACCAAACACTAAAATGGAGGTAAATGGAAATGGTAATGAAATAGATATTGGACAAGTTTCATTCTTGCTTAACAGTAGCATGGCCAGACCTTCTCTTCTGAGAATTGCAGAAATGGAGTATGAGATTTACTGTTCTTCCCTCGAAATTTTGGGAGTACAATCGGTACAATTCAATCAATATTCATAATTTGATTTTTAATTTTTTTTTTATTACCGAAATCTAATTATTTTCTTCATGTTTCATATTTCAAGATTGTTCCAAGTTTTTTCACTTAATTCTATATTTGGACTTCAGGTATACGCGATAACTTTCCCGTATCGTGGATTATTGAGTGAGATCACGAGGGGTACAAGAATTGCTTTGATAGTATTAATTGTGATGGTAGGTGCAGTGTTCATTTGTATAGCTAGTTTTGTGTTATTAATGGTTAGGGCAGCAAGTAAAGAGATAAGCTTACGTTCAGCTTTGATACAACAAAAGGAAACAACCCAACAAGCAGAAAGAAAGAGTATGAATAAAAGCCTTGCTTTTGCTAGTGCTAGCCATGATATTCGTGCTTCGCTCGTAGGCATTACTGGTTTGATTCAAATTAGCTATAAACTAGTGCATCCAGCCTCTGATTTACACAAGAATTTAAAACTAATGGATGGGTGTGCTAATGATCTACAACGGTTACTCGACTCGATTCTTGACACAAGTAAAATCGAAGCAGGAAAGATGCAAGTCGAATCAGAAGAATTTGATATAGCGGATCTTGTAGAAGATGAAGTTGGTTTGTTTCATCCTGCTGGAATGGAAAAAGGAGTAGATGTTATTTTGGATCCATGTGATGGATCTCTTGTTAGATTTTGTAGCGTAAAAGGCGATCGAGGGAAGCTGAAACAAGTTCTCAGTAATTTGCTTAACAATGCTGTTAAGTTTACTTATGAGGGATGCGTGACGGTTCGAGCATGGGCTAAAATACCTAGTGTTGATGACAATAAAATTTCCTGTGATAAGAATGGATTGGGGAAATATTATTGGTGCTGGTTTACTGAGAAGAGAGAAAGGAACGATGTAGATGAAATCAAGTCAGTGAAGGAAAATCCAAACTCTTTGGAGTTTGTGTTTGAGGTAGATGATACAGGTAAAGGAATTCCTAAAGAGAAGCAAAAATCAGTGTTTGAAAATTTTGTTCAGGTTAAAGAAACAGCTTCTGGACAACAAGGCACTGGCCTAGGACTTGGGATTGTTCAGTCTTTGGTATGGAAACGTTTTTTTGTTTTTCATATTGTATTTAATTAGAAGTTTATATTTAGTTTATCTAAGTTTTCTAATAATTAACTCTATCTCAGGTTCGTTTGATGGGTGGAGAGATAGGAATTGTTGATAAAGGGAATAAAAGAGGAACTTGCTTCAGGTTCAATGTTTTTCTAATTAGATCAACTGACTCTACTATGGCTCGTAACAGCAGAGACGACATTGAAATGGGAAATAATTCCATACCTGAAATTTTATGGCCAACTGTGAGGGCTCTTACTCCTAAGTCTTCGAGCCCTCGATTATCATTTCTCAGTTCCAGTCCCAGAGCTGAAGGATCTCTCGTAGTTCTCTTGATTCAAACTCCAGAGAGAAGAAGAATTGTTCAGAAATTTATCGAGAGCTTAGGGATAAGAGTAGCAGCTACAAGTAAATGGGAACGTCTTCGTTCTACTCTAACAAAGATCAAATCCAAGCATAATGTTTCGCCTTACAGTTCTTCAGGATCAAAAGACGTCCCCTTAAGTGCTCTGGATGGGGTAGAACAAGGACAGTCTTATAATAGAACTCGCAGCATTATCGTAAGATGTGCTGCAAGCTTTATATTGCTTGTGATAGATGCTAGTGCAGGACCATTTGAACAACTGTATGCTGCTGTAACGGAATTTAAAAGAGGATTTCATCGACCTTACAAAGTTGTTTGGTTAGATAAACCCAACTTGTGGAGTATAAACCCAGAGATGATTGATCGAGATGATGACATCTCGAGAGAACCATTTCATGGCTCTCACCTTTATCAGGTAATTAGACTTCTACCCGAATTTGGAGGTAATTTGGAAAATGGGAATTCGTCAGCTAAAGGTAAGGAAAAATGTATAATTAGAAGTGAAAGCATGGTTAATGAAGGGACCTCGATGTTGGAGAGATGTAGGAATTCAACACATTCAGTTGGATCCCTAGAGATTGAAGAAGAAAATACTAGCCAAAGAAACAGTAACAGCAACAAGCCCTTGAGTAAATTGAGATTCTTGGTTGCTGAAGATGATCCAGTCGCACGCGTGATAGTCAAGACTAAACTTTCACGGCTTGGTGCTTCTGTTGAGCTCTGTCAAAATGGACAGGAAGCATTGAAGCTTTTCCGTCTCAGTTTACAAGAACAGAGAAGAAACATGCTTCCTTATGATTATATATTAATGGATTGTGAGGTAAAATGTGTATATAAATACAGTTGAAAATGCATCAATTTGAAGAGACTAAATATGAAAAGTAGAGTTTTTACCTAACCCCTTGTGTTTGACTCTTAACAGATGTCATTGATGGATGGGTATGAAGCAACAAGACAAATAAGGAAGGAGGAGGGATCTTATGATCACATCCCCATTATAGCCTTAACAGCACATACATCAGGTGATGCAGAGAAGAAGGCAAGGGATGCCGGAATGGATTTCTGTCTGCACAAACCAATAGAGATAAAAACCTTGCTTGAAGCTATTAGATGCATTCAAAACAAATGATATCTTTCAGTATTCTAGCAACATTTTTAACATTCTTTTCTAGAAGCTTTGCAGTACTGCATATGCAACTAGAGTATTCTTTTGACTGTAATTGAGGGTTTGAAATCTGCTTCATTAATGGAAGGCAGACTGTAATCTATTAATTAAATAGATGGAACATGGTGATTTTTAGAAGGATTAATATAAGATATTGCTGTATCAGTACCTTTCTTCTTTATGGATTGCTCAAAATCACAGTAACTAAATTGCTAAAAATGTTGCAAATATGGCAATAGGCAATAGCCTAATTGTTATCACATCACAAATTGATACCGAAACTAAAACGTACAAAACTACAGCAGACAGCATAAATTCATTAGATAATAAAGAAGCTTGGAGTTGATGTTACCAGAAACTCAAATCATGTAAGCTTAGTTTTCTTTGATTTAACTTGAGGAGGCTTCTCTTGGATTTCTTCATCTTCTGAAGAGCTTTCGACCAATTCATCAGGAACGTCATTAGGAACATTATGTTTGGTGATGAATTCCTTCAATATACTCATGCTTTTCTCTTTCATAGAAATCAATTCCTGTGAGATGGTATTGCCCTGACTTGCATCGACAGAGTAAGTTTCTGATCCAAGTTTAAGAGTGGCTTTAACGCGAGGAACTTGAACTTGAGTGTGCATTGTCACTGACTGTGGGATATCTGAGCATTTTGAACAATATGCATAACCACTGTGATTAGAGCAGTTATTGGCATAACTACACTACAGATAACCAAAAAAAAAACCCTAGATATATACAAAAACATGAAAGAACTGTACAAAATGTTAATCAGATCATACAAATAAAGTCTTTAAATAAATAATATCAAGGGAAAAGAGTTTGGCATAAAAATATTAAAATAGAAAATATCACAAGTGGTTAGGGTTTCAGTTATCAGCTTGAAGAAACAATGAAATCCAGAATTGGTAAAAGTGAGTTAAAGAACAAAACACCAGAAATGAAAGTAATTTGAAAATGGTTTGGCTCACTAAATTCATCTTTAAACAGCTATACAGTAAGTCAGAAGCCGGACAAAGATTGAATAACAAAAGTAAACAAATTCAAGCAGAAATGGAAGACGAGGAACTCACCGATAAAGAACGGAGACTCAAGGCAGCAAGAATTCTAGACTGTTAGAAGCAGGATGGCGAAATGGGGGAAAAACAAGAGGGTCCTAGTTTACTTTTGTATTTGTTTCAGTGGTCCAATGGATTTTTCACAAATTAACAGTGAACCCTTAAATTGCTTAAATTACACTCGACACCGTTCTAGTCTTTATAATTCTGAGTTCTCATTTGTTTGGAAAATGTTTCCACGATGAAACAACGAAATGCTTATTGACAGTGACCACAAGATACATCACACTTAAAATAGGGTCTCTAATTCAATAATTAGAACATTTTAATCAATTAAAAGCATAAAATTTCAGTCACTGAAAGTTCAAATTTTAATATTGAAAAAACACCAATTAACAGCAGAAAATATGACCATAAACATGAATATATGCTACATAACAAAACAGCAGCAGATATGTTCAAGGCAGCAGTAGTAGCATTCAACAGAATGCAGCAGCAGCAGCAGAAAGCAAATTTAAAAAATAAAAAAAAAATAAAAAATAAAAACTAAAGGTTAAATGCTCCGTACATACCTCTTGATTTAATCCTCTAAATATGGACGTCAATCAATCCCTAGGAGCAACAGAGTCTGATGACGATGGAAGGCGACTCTGGACCGGAGAGCAGCTAGTTGTGGTTTTTGTTCTAGAAGAGGCTGAGGGCTGAGGATAACGCGCGCGAGGTATTTTAATCATCTTAGTTCAGTCAACAGTACGGTTCAATACGCGTTTCAAACGGATTGACAGCTAAAGTAGCCGTTTAAAACGGCCAGATATGGTTTTCACCCCAAACTTTATAACTTTTCTCGTTTTCACTACAAAATGATTATTTTTTTTTCAATTTAATCCTTAACTGGCTAACAACTTACCAATTTATCATTATTTACAAATTAGATTTCAAATGCATCTGCTTTAAAATCTGCTAGATATATATCAAATTTTTATGGTCAATTCAATTATTTCAAAATTTTTATTAACTATGTTGTACTTATACTTATTTTAAAAAAAATTCTAAATAGCATCTTCAACATTTATCTCTTTCACTTGAAAAACACCCATGTCTCCATCTTTGTCGCTTTCGCTACCTACTTTGTCCACGTCATCTTCATGCCAATAAGAAAAAAATAAGCATTTTAAAAATGTAATATTGAATTGGAACAAGAAAATTCTAAACTCATTGAAACTTTATAATGTTCACAAAATACTCAGTTGATCAGTAACTAATTTGCAATGATAAGAAAGAATCATAAGTCATACTAAAATCATGATTTCACTCCAATACATCCAACTTTTCCATCTTAGGTGTTCGAGGGCCTTCTAGTGCACCCAAGTTTCAATGGTCTAATTGATTGAATATATAACCTTTCAGTCTTTTTTCACATTGTTTTTAAACTTCTAATTTTCAATTCAAACAGAATCATTTTGAGAATTTCTCATGGATTATAGAGGGAGATTGAAGAGTAAACGTTCGGGTGCCAACTAAATTTTTAGCCAAAGGATAGGTGACAAATTATGTATTTAGCCTTTCAATAATATTTCAAAGCCTTTGAAAAATCTTATAATTCACACCTACTGCATGTCTACCTATCCTTTCATATGCTTAATGTGAAAGGATGTGTGGGAGGAAGTTATTAACATGCCTCGCGTGCTGTCACTACTCATACAATCTCCAGACTTCCCATGCATTTTTGCCACGCCTCTCACGGTTTTCACAAAGTAAACACACCCCAAATCCATGCTTTTTTTCTTCCTCTTTTATACTTTTCTACTCTTAGCTATTATGTGATATATTCTAGTATTTCAATGCGGTTGTATCAAGAAATAAATTTGTTGTTCCTGTAATCATTGATTTTATTAAGAAAATAATTAAAAACCCGCTTAATAAATTCCGGAATTAATTCCTTAAGTACGTGGACAAAAAAAATTCTTATTTTTATTATTTTGCTTTAATTTATTATTTTTATTATAAACATCTATATTTTTTTCTTAAGAGAGTAAGTAACAGAAATTCTCCTGATCCTATGCAAAAATGTATAATTAGTGAAAATAATGAAAAGAAGAGATCTCACTCACGTTTTCTCTTGCGAAAATTTTTATTACGTGAAAAAGTGTAAATATGAGAGATTAATTCTTAGGATCTCTCTAAAAAAACCGCACCGCCTGGCAACATTGCATTTAAGGCTGTAATTACAATTTTGTTTTGCAATAAATAATTTAAATGCTAAATTAAATGCTAACTTGAAAAGGTCAAATGCATGAAGTCATTAACGGGTACAGAATTCAATCACAAAATCTAAAAAGCTTTATTATACCCTGCAAGAAAAAAAAAAAATTGTGAAAACGAATAAAAAAGGTATAGAATAATCATAATGATTAATTAAATGAATTTATAGTCTTATATACTTATCTATTTTATTATCGAAATCACTTCAAATAAGATTTGATTAATTTTTAATAGAATATCGAAGCTTGTTTTAAAAAATTCATCGTTCTAATTTAATATTCAAACCATACTTAATCAAATATGAACACAAATTAGTTTGTAATTAATTTATGAATTTTAAAAAATTTGTTGAATTCACTAAAAATCTCTTGCGCATAAATTTGTTGGCTCAATCTAAATCTTGAAGTCTAAATTGGTTGTTGCCTTTAAAAGGTGTAAATATTGAACTTTTATAATTTGTTAACTGAGACAATCAAATTATATCTTTGTTTTATGTTTAAATTTAGTAATCAAAGCAGTGTATATATATATATATATATATATATATATATATATATATATATATATATATATATAATGAAATAAATACGCATCCATGTTGAGTTATAAAACAAGTAAAAATAAGAGAAAATCTTAATTTTGTATATGTGCATTGATAATAAATATTGAATTTAAACAAATTAAAATAAGATATTTTAAAAGCAAATGTTAAGAGGAACTGAAAGTAATATGATTTTGGATCTGACATGTGAGAGAAAGGAGATGTTTTGGATTATGGTTGTTTTCCATTACACCTATTATAATTTATTATTATTATTATATTACTTATTTCAATTTTTAGCTGTTTATAAAAAAATTATCATAAAAACATTGAATTTCATTAATACAAAAGACCAACAATTATTTTTTAATAAAACTCATTCGAAAAAAAAATAGAAGTATGAATAAAACCTCTTAACAAAATAATTTTGAAGTCTAATACAAACAACAATAATACGAAACAAATACGAATTAAAAATCTAAAATGACTGATGAAAGATTCAAGAAAACCATAAATGAAATGCCATGAACTGCAACATCAAACTTCATCCTCAACAACAACAATAAGTTCCTATTTAACATGATTTTTTTTTATAACAAAACTAAAACACTTGATAATTAATAGTTAATTTTACTAACACATTCTATATCATATAGAAATCAATATTATTATTCAAACGTCAAAATTAAAAAAAAAAAAAAAGTCTAATTAATTTGTTTATTAAAAAATCATCTACCATAACCCTACTGACATGCTTAAATAAGCCTCGTAGAAGTTCACTAAATTATAGTATGTTTTTTTTGAATTTTACTAAATTATATGTTGTACGTGTGATTAGGGATCAACACGAGTGGTAATAGTTTATTCTCATTTTTGTTAAAAGAATTATGAAAAGTTAGAGCACATTGCAAATATTAGTTTATTTTATTATTTTTTCATTTAAGTAAGGTATTATTTTAAGGGAAAAAAATGTTGATGTCATTGTCACATGAACACTTTTGAATGAAAATGATAGTCGTAAGATTAGCACGTTTTAAATTTCACACGTGCGGGGGACTGAGATTTGAAGTGCAAGGCAGAGGAAGAAGAGAGGTAGAGTAGAGTTTGAGAAGAAAGAAGATGAAGAAATACAAAATATTGAAGGTTCGGTTCAATGGTTATCGTCATCACAACCTCGAATTCATCAGTAACGCTCCTCTCTCTCTTTGCCGACGCTAAACAACAATACACTCAGCAAGATACCCCTTCCACGTTTCTTTACATGCAGCAGAACAAGCCATAACCACCACGAGAATCGTTTCAATTTGATTCTCTGATCACATCATCTTCCATTTCGCCGATTGCAATTCTCACTCGCAGGTATGTGCTGTGTTTCTCTTCGCTCCCTCGGTTTAATCTACGCGTATTCAATTTTTACTTAATGCTTCCAAATTGGCTGTTGAGGCCTTTATTGGCTTTTTCCTCAACTTATTTACTTTGCATTTGCATGATGTTTTGGATTTTTGCCCTAATTGAATGGACCCCATTTTGGTGGGTCCTCACTGTGTAGGGGTCTAATTTTGTGTATAAATTTAGCTGATGAGCTTCTTAGTTTGTGTGCAAGATATAATAGAAGTAATAGGTTTGTATGTGTAGAGCATAAGAGAGTTCTGTTTGTGACTGTGAGGTTCAGGAATATGGTGTTCTTGCCAGGTTTAGGAGAAGGTCTGAGTGTTCCTACCAACACTCACCAGACCTTTGATGAGTTTGAGAGAGAAACTGAGGAGTTCAATAACAATTTAGCTCAATCTGTTTATGCTGCTAAGTTTCAAACTCCAACCCCGAAACCTGATGATGACGAGCCTGATCCTGAAATTGCTGCCCTACTTGGTCAGTGGAACAATGAGAATGGGTTTCTTGGCATCCAAGAAACCCTGGGTTCTAATCCTGACCCTAACCCTTACCCTGTCCCTAGTGAGGGTAGTGTTGCTGTTGTTGCTCCCTCCGAGGACAAGGTGGTTCCTAATCCTGACCCCAACCCTTACCCTGTCCCCGGTGAGGGTAGTGTTGCTGTTGTTCCCTCCGAGGACAAGGAGGTTCCTAATACTGACCCTAACCCTCACCATGTCCCTGCTGACTATGAGTGTGTTTTTCTTATTGATTTGAACAAGGCACCTGTTGTGATACCTGATTTGAACCAGTTACCACAACTTGATAGCAACCAAAGTAACAGGTTTATTCCCCCTATGAATGAGGCACCATTTCGGAGGACTCCACCATTTGTTGAGCATATGTTTTTCCCTCCAGCATCTGTTGAGTTCTCTGATGATTCTAGACATCGTCTTCGATGGACTCCAGAACTTCACAACTGTTTTGCTCAGGCTGTGAGATATCTTGGTGGCCCAAGAAGTAAAATTTCTATACCTCTCGTTATTTTATTTCTATGTTTTGCATTCATCTGATCTAATGATTATAAATATTCTTAATCAACCTGATCTTGCTATTAGTATAATTACTTTCCTTACTTTTGAGAACAGGAGAGTGGTATCTCTATTTTAACTAAGTTATTGAAGAATAATGAGCAAGCTGTGCTGGATAAGTTTCCTCTTTCAAAACTTTTTTGAAATATTTTTAAGCTTACTAGATTTTTCATCTTTTTCTAAAACATTAGCAAATCAACTATAACTTCAAGCTGCATGGTAGTTTTGTTGTGTAGAGATCTGGATCTTGTTTTATTAGATTCTTTTTTTTTTTTTTTTTTGGAGATTTGAGGTTACATCTTTAAATGTTCCTTATGAATATTTGAACATTTTCATAATCAGATTGCATGTTTGTTGTGTAGGTATATTGTGCTAGATTCCATATCTAGCTATCAGATGAAAGATATAATAATTTTGCTCTGATATGTAATTTTACAGGGTTCTTGCTTGCCTAACGATTCTTCCTCATTGCAAGCATGCCATTTTATGTGACATATCTCAACAAAATTTTCACTTACAGTTTCTCACATTTCATGTAGTTTTTCTTAAAAGAATTTCCAAATTGGTTCAGCATTACATTGAGTGGCTTTTGTACCTTTTTTACTTTTAAATAGTTTTCATATGTGGTTTTATTGAGTCTTTTCCAGTCAAACATGCTACAAGTTGTGAGTTTAGTTTCAGTAGCAGGTTTCTCCTTCTCGAGGAGCCGCATGTTCCTCTTTGACGGTTATTAGTTATTAGTACTTTTTTTTGGTGACGGCTCATGAATCCTTGTAGGATTGGTTAAATGGATTGTTTACACCTGAATCTTCATTTATAAATTTCAAATGTTCTTATGTTAATACATTTATGTATAAAGTGTGAGTTTGTCGGCTTCTATTTTCAGTGTCTTTTGATTTTTAATGATTTTGTCGTGTTCAATTCCCGTATACAGTAAAAGATTTTTCATCCAAAAAGTTGTTTTATGTCGGTATTTATTTACAAAGCTACGCACATTCTTAACGGCTATTAGATGCAAAATGAGGTTTTGGTTATTCCAAAAGGGGTTTGCTGGATGCTTGTTGTGTATTTGTCGGTATGTATTGTGTTGCACGCGTTCTTAACGCTGTTGGATAAGATACCCTATCTCTGGAATTTAGAATACGACAGAAAAACATGAATATTTTTGACCTCATAACAGAAATTTTCCGTACTGGATAGAAAGACCTGAATCTATTTTTGATCATGTGAACGACAATTTTCTGTTTTTTGGTCCCTGTCAACTCAAGTCATTAGGCACATGCAAGACCTCTATTCATGCATTTTTGTGTGTGTGTTTCAGAAGTTCAATTTCAAATATATAAGTTTGGGTCCAAATTTCAATTATATTTTGGGTCAACTTAAAGTTCTTATCACTATCATACTTCAAGTTATACTAAATTTTGTTTATGGTGTAGCGAGATGGTTCGCTAAGCTTTTTCGTTTCAATATCAGTTTTAAGCTGATGGTGTTAACTAGCACTTTCTATCTATATGCTGGCCTTCCTATGCAGAATATATATGCAGTTTTTATGAGTGATTAATGAGTGTCTTTAATTAGAAAATGAGTAACTCAATGAAGCACCAGATTTGGCTCCACCATTATTCATCCCTTGTGAGTTGAATATGGAAAATATTGGTGCATCAAATAGTTATCATTTTTTTCCCTCAGTAAAATTTTTTTAACATTTTGAGTTCAGAAATTATTGTAACTGCATGGTAGAATATCATTACAACAGCAAATAAGGACATCGTGAAAACATCTTCTAGCTTTTTTGCAGAATTCTGTTCCACATAGAATGGTGGTTAGGCTCATAAACAAGTTGAGCTAACTTGGAGTTAAAAGTGTTAATCTAACAAAGTGCATGATCATTGAATTGTAATTCCATAATTCAAGCAGCAGATTGAAACTAATAATCAACATTGCTATCTGTTATTGGCAAAACCATGTTTTGATAACTAATTTTTTTATAGTTATGAAGCTATGTAATTCACATCGTCGGTCTTTTTGCTACATTCATTTGTCATAGTCTCTTCTCATGCGAAATCTGCAATGCAAACTTTTGCTTTCACTTTCCATTCAGTTGTTTACTTTTGGTGTTATGTTGTTCCTTTGTAGCAATTATTGAATATGTTGTACTTCAATATTTCTAACCATGAAAGAAATATCATTTGGCTAATGAATCATATCATAATACTATATCAATCAGTATCTTTGTGCATCTTATATGATTACTGTGTTTTTGCAACTTACGACTTTATCTTATACTTGCAGTGGCTACTCCTAGGTCTGTTATGAACATGATGAATGTTCAAGGTCTAACAACATACCATGTCAAAAGTCACCTTCAGGTCTATTCCAACTACTTGAATAATTGTTTCCATATGGGAGCTATTATAAGTAGTTAGCGCATAATCCATATTTTACTGCACTGACTTTATCGTGTGATATATTGCAGAAGTTCAGGCTAGGCCGTCTGGCACGCAGAGGCAGTAAGTTCTTAAAATAAGTTTATGAACTGGTTTAACAACTAGAAATTGAATAGAGAACTTGCAATTTATGGAAGCTGCAGAAATGGATGTTTTAATCATAGAGAATTGATAGAACTTGATATTAATATTTAAGCATACAGGGAGAAAAATCTAATTTAGATAGAATATATGCCACTAGTATGTTGAATTTGGAAGATACTATTAGTTACAACTAGAGGGTGTTATAGTATTTATTCCACATTTCACAACTGATGAACTGTAAAAAAATAAAGCCTGATTCCTATTTTAATATCCATTTAATGCTCCATAGATGGATGCTGAATTGATTTGTATCCTGTACTTTCACATCTGTCATAATCTTAGATCGTTAGGTTATGAGGTCCTTGTGGAAACAAATTTTATTTTGTGCAACCTAGTTATCAAGCTTTATGCATTAATGTTTCAGACAGAACTTTGTTCCTTTAACAGAGACTCAAACTATAAATAGGATAGAATTATATATATATAACCAAATCTTCTTCCTATTACTTCTAAGAATTTCTGCATGGTAAAACTGAAGCTTCTGAAATTACTTCCTTTTGCCACAGCAGAATGAACTTTTCTGCAGCGTTGGTGAATCGTGCTCCTCCGTTGTTAACCATAAAATTTAATTATGTTCTATGTCTCAGAAAATATACTCTAACATGATTGAATATGCATTGGATTTTTTCAAATATACAAGGCATTATTGAAAACTGCTAAAGAGAATACAGAAAGGAAGGGTTTTTGCTGGGTGAAATAAAAGATTTGTATGCCTGTTTCCTTAAATAACATTTATAGATATTCAGATCTGAAGTTAATGTTTCATTTTAGAGCTTACTTTATGCTTTGAATGCCTTTAGGTTATCAAGCACGAAGCAACTCTGTTAGGATTGAAGCACTCCCAGCAATGAGGTAAAATAAATTAAAAGCATATATAAGCATTTCCTTTGCACTGTTACTGGACTTGTGATTTTGAAATTGTGACATTGATTGGTGCTTGACAGTTCTGGCCGTACTTTGGTCAAACGCATAGTAAAATTCAAGGTGGATGATCAAGGCAGTAGCTTCAATGCAAAACTGCAGGTGAGCTCAATTTTCATATGAGAATGTTCATATTTTACTTCAATTTAAATGAGAGATTTCTCATTAATTAGGCTTCAGTCAACAATTATGAATTACTGTATTAGGTTTGATTAATTAGTTAAGACGTAAGACTAAGTTTTTAAAATTAAATGGTTGCTTGTTGGTTATCCAAAGAGAAATTTAAGATGCAGTAGTTTATTTCTACATAGGTTTTTTACCTTCCATTTCTGAAGAAAATCCAATTCAGTTGCGTTGGCAGAATCAAAAACCAAATAAGGGAAGTCATGAAAAAAAATCATAAGTTAGGGGGGAAATAAAAAAATAAGTGCCTAGCTCCGCAGACCCTTCTGATTCCACAGATGTTTTATTAATCCTTTGAATATGCAAGGAACTTGAATAGTTCCTTCTATTTGATACTTCGTGCAGTCTGAAGTTGTCTAATGTCTGATGCAACACCTAGCAGGTGCTCCGGTTTTGCACGTAGAATGTGTTGTCATCCCAATTTCCAACGTCCAACTATATGCAATGCAAGTTACTCTGCGCTAGGGCAATAACCGTGGCAGAAGTGCCAGCGTTTCACCTAAAAACAGCCAAGTACTTGCAATGCATATAATGCAATGGGCCAAGGCAGTAGAATGGTTTATAGTCAAATTGCAATGCTTTAATTTTCTACCTCAGGTTGCTTCATATTCTGAAGTTCACTTTCCTTTTGTCAGGTGACCAACTCATTCAATCCAAGGTTGTTCAACAGAAGAGTTGCTGGAAGCTCCTCTATGGAGCTGCGGCTATCAACTGACCCCGCCGCAGTCAGTCTGACTCTGGGCTTTGAGGGATTTGCAAGAAGATGGAACAATGCAGGTTGATTAGGACGCCAGTCGTTTCCTTCAGCAGCAAGCTTTTAAATTGTGTTTGTGTTCGTAAATAAAGGCAAACTAGCCATTTATCCTGTTGGATAAAAACTTAAGCTTTCCTGTTTGTGTGTTAAGACTTTCATGCTGCTGCCTGTTTGTGTTGGTTTAGACTTCAGCTACCTGTTGGCTGTTCTGTTGGTGGGTTTCTTTCTTTGCTTCTGTTGGACTTTTTAATGCTTTCAGTGCTTATGTAATGTTGAGGAGTTTCTTAATTAATGCTTGCTTGCTTTATTTATTTATTTTTATTTTATTTTTTTTGGTGCATCATTTAGAAATATCTAATTTCTGCTAAATTTTTTTTAATAAAGCAAATAACAAATTAGGGAAAGACTTTATATAAGAAATTATAGTTACATAGTGAAAAATCAACTTTTATTTATAGAATATACACATGCATATAATTAAGTATTGCTCCTTGGAGCTTACACCTAATTTATTTTATGGAGTGGAACACTTCAGTTTTCATTCTTCAGAAAAAAAAAAAATGTGTTTCCTGAATTTAGTACATTATTTACTGTATTTGGAACTTAAACCCAAAATATAGGCCTAGGTTATATTTTTATTTTGAACTTTCAAAATGCAATATTTTCACATTATTTTTATATTTTTACAATTTTCACCCTGAAATATGTTTTTCTTAATACTTTCACCCCACGCTTTTTAGGCTAATAAAAAACAATAAAATTTTGATAACACTTAACTGTGTGTGGTTAAGTACAATAACTTATTCACTCTGAATTTTAAAAATTGTATTTCCACTTTTTCTTTTTTCTTTTTCTTTTTGTACAATTTCAGTCCAAAAAATGAGTTTTTTTTTTTAAAAAAAAAAAAACATTTTCACTCTTAATTTCATATGGATAGGTTGTATGTATACGAATTATATAAACAAACAAGCATTTGTAGTGATTTGTATGTGCACTCAAAAGCTCCTATTCTAGTTATGCTTTACATTTCGGCCATGCAAATCCGGTGAACCCGAATTCAATCGGACAAAATCATCTCCTGACCCCACTGCCAACAACTTTTTCGGATTGCTTACGTCATCATCGTCTTCCAGGGCTGGCCGCCCTTCCTCCTGCTAATTCGACCATTCCCGAACTTGTCTTTCCCATTCCATGCAATTCAACGGAGGACTTCTCAATTCTTGCGATTCCCAACTCCCTTAGCTCTTTCTTTTGTGTTGGAAACAGAAAAACTACATCCAAACCTTTTTTTTTCTTAATAGAATCCCCTTTCTTAAATAGTAAGGTGAGGCTATGAAACCCTTCCTCCAACTGGTTTTGGCTCGCCCTGGTTGGAGCTACGAAGCTTATCCATGGGTATTATAAAAAGGAGAACATCATCAACACAAAAAATGTTTGTTAAAAACAAAACACAACAATGAAAAACTGAATCAAACACAAAATCTCAAACAGCAGTCGACTTCAACATTAAAACCACAAACTGAGCCTACTAGCCATGTTTTCATGCCATATTCTATTTTAAAATTGCATCGCAGGTTTCATACAGCCGAGATGGATTCATGAAAGCGAAATGGAGAATTCAAATGGAAAATAATAGTAGAGAGGATTATCAGGAAACCGAACAGAGGAATCTCGAAGCGTCATATATGTATGAGGTTGCAGCAGACGACATGAGCAGGGATGGCTGCTTTAGAGAAAGGACGGCGGCATGAATGAGGGATCGTTTTTAAATGTACAGAGAAAAAAAAAAATAGTTAGAGAAGCCATATAAATTATAATGTCAATTTATAAGGTGTAAAACCTGCTATTTATTCACCTACAAAACTTAAAAACTATACATAAAAGAGTACAGGAGATTTTAACGTCTTTTTACATCCGTTTGCATTGGCTCGAACCAGCAACTTTCAACAAAATTGCATGCATATTAACCAACTGCACCAAACACTTTTATTATATTGGCGTGATGTGATAAAATTTTATTGTGTAAAGCACAACCATTCACCTTTTATGACTATAGCAATTATCTATTCTTTCAATTAAGATTTTATTATATAATTACATATTTATTTTTTTATCATTTTATACAAGTCTGAAGGTTAGAAGAAAAGTTTAACTTTTAGAAATTGTATCATCGGGTTCCTAACGTTTTTGGAAATTGTATCATCGGGTCCCTAATGTTTTTGAAAATTGTATCATCGGGTCCCTAACGTTTGGAATAATAGACTCTCAGGCATTTCCGTCCAAAAACGACGTTAATCAACGGAAAAAGTCAACGATTTTTTTCTCCAATAAATATTTCATTTCCTTAAATTAGAAATATGAGTTTTCTAATATTTGTTAATTTCTGCAAATAAAAAATATGAGTTTTCTAATTTTT